>VYZV01006553.1:83194-99436 GCA_013401275.1 Pandion haliaetus | reverse complement strand
CTCCGCACCGCTCCCCCGGCACCCCCTCCCCCGGCACCCGGACCCCCATCCCCTGGGAGCCACATTTCTTCTCCTCCAGGACCCGGGCATCACCCCCTCTCGGAGATGGATCTCTCCTGCAGGACCCGGGCATCCCCTCCCAGACCCGGAGGAGCCCCGGGACCCCCACCCCTGACCCGGACCTCTCTCCAGGGGCTGCTCCCCCAGCCAGAACCCTCCCAGCTCCGATCTGGACCTCCCCGCAGGCTGCCGGAGCTCCCTCAAATCTGGCCTTGCCCCCCATTCCCCGGGGACCCTGACCCAGCACCCCGGGTATCCACCAGACCCTCTCCCTCCAGCCCCAGCTGCACACAGCTGGGTTCTGCCTGTCTCCAGCAGCCCCTACCCCAGTGCTTGGTCCCTGATGGTCGCCCTAGCCCCAGGCCAACTGGGGACCCTTGCCACTGTGGGAGAAGGGGCGAGCTGAGCCAGGTCATGGCCCAGGCAGCTCCTTCTCCAGTGCTGCAAAGCCCCTGTGATGCCTAGACCCTCTCCTGGCTCAGGATGTTTGGGGTGGGGAGGCTTAGGACTGTCCCTGACCCAGCCCCTGGGTCGCCCAGGACCTGTGGGTGCAGGAAGAACTCTTGGCCCACTTTGGTAGAAAATCCAAAGCTCCCAGGTCTCTTTCTCCCTCCCTGGCCACCTTGGATGCTATCTGGGACAAGGTGGGATGCAGGGGAGAGTGGGCCAGGCAGGGGGGGTTTGGGGGGGCTGCAGTGCACCTGGGCTGAGCCCGCTCCCTGCCCTCACTCCCCCTCCCACCACTCAGCCAGTACGGCTGGAGCAGCACAGCAGGGAACCACAGAATTTGTGGTGGAGAGGGGAGAAATTGTATCAAAATGTCATCGCTTCATGTGTGGAAACTGTTTGTCTTGGGGTGGCATTTTTAGGCAGACATAGGTGTTTTCCAGCCCCACCATCCCCTCGCTCCACAGAAGTGCTGAGCTCCAGGGCCCCACAGTGCCCAGGCCAGGTTAGTGGCAGAGTCCCCCAGGGCAGGCAGTGCCCAAACAGGAGAGCTGCAGCCAAACCTTGAGAAGAGCCAGGACCCAAGGGCTGTGCCCAGGGGCTGTGTGCCAGCATGGCCCTGCAAGGGATGCTGCTGGAGGTGGCTGCACCTGAGGTGTTTCTGCACACCCTCCAGTCCCCAAGGTCCAAGCGTTGTTGGGGCTGCAGATCTGCCGCTGCTCAGCCAGGTAGCTGAGCCTCTTCAAGGAGCTAGCTGCCACTGTGCCAAGGGACCCTTCCTCCCACATGCTCCAGGGAAGAACCCTCATCCTCCTCTCCAGCAGAGGAGGACATAGTTCACAGCTATGTGGCAGGCAGAGGCCTGACTTAACTCCTTGTTGCCCTGGCCTCTCACAGCCCTCCTCCCAAAGCTGCACCTTTCTAATGCAGCTCCTGGAGGGGGAATTTCTCCCAGCCTTTTGCTCTTGGCCAGGACCAGTTTTGGGTACTCTCTGCTGCCCATCTCCAATTAAAGGAAAACCTGCTTGGCTGGATCATTTTGGGGTGGCCATTTCTAGCTAGCAAGGATGCACATAAGCCCCTCCAGGATGAATCCCACTCCCCTGAGAGGAGGTAGGAACAAGGTGTGTTGGTGGGAACAAGGAGGTAGGAAAAGGACCCCAGGGGGTCCTAGCTCCCAGCATCATTCTCTGCTTGTGATAATGGGGTTGTAGCTCCAAGCAGGAGTGGGACCCACCTGGGCATGGACCTGGCAGAGTCATGAGGCCACGGGCAGCAGCACCAGGAGTGTGCTCAAAGCTCCCTTTGTGTCCGGAGGTCTCTGGCTAATTGCTCTCCATCACAGCCACATGCCTGGCAACATGGTGAGTGAATGTCTCTCACATTGTTCCTTGAAATGGTCATTATAGACGGACAGAAGGAGAGAAGCTGGCAGGCTAAGATGCATTCACAGAAATATCCCCTCCAAAGTCAGGTTAAATAATTCTCCATCATCACTGGGAGTGCTGCGTGGGAGAGTTCATGTCAGCTCCACACCACAGCCAGTGCAGAGGTGGGCTTTGCTGCTCCTCTCCTGCCACGTCATCTTGGCCTCTGGCAGGGTGTCACAACCCCAACTGTGCTCCTAGGCACCTCTTCACTGATGCTAGGCCAGCACATAGCTCAGGGGGGGTGTTGTGTTCCCCAAGCCCCACAAGCCATGAGTCCGTGCCAGGCAGGGTACGGATGTTTGCTCAGCAACTCAGGCCAAGGCTAGTAATTGAAGCTGGGAGGGACTCCGCACTCTTTCCCCCTCCAGCACCGGCACAGAGCCCAGCTGCCATGCACAAGGCCAATCGCCTGCTGCGCCCTGTCCCCACTGCAGCCCTGGAGCCAGGAGGTACCCGGCCCCAAACACTATGCCAGGGGACAGGCGGGCAGGGGCTTTGCTAGCAGGGGGACAGGTAAAACATGGGCACACAGCACTCAGGCTGTGGCAGGCGAGGAGGGAAGCCACCGGGATCACAGCAGAAGGAGGGAGGGGTCCTGGGGTCAGGCGCTGACTCAGTGCTGGAGCGGATGCGGCGCAGGCACAGCCACTTCCCCTGGCAGCTGGCAATCCCCCCAAGGTGCCGAAATGTGCCTGCAGACCCCTGGTGCTGGCAGGCAGCTAACCTTCCTCCTCTGCCCCACAGGCTGGTCTCAGGGCGGGAAGAGATTAAAGCTGCTTCCCGAAGCTCACCCCAGCCCATGTCACCCTCTGATTTCCTGGACAAGCTTATGGGACGAACATCAGGGTACGATGCCCGGATTCGACCCAACTTCAAAGGTAAGGGGAGGACGTGAGGCTCCCAAACCTGGCAGCAACCCATGCTTAAGGCTGCCCAAAACCAGGGAACAGGCAGGTATGGATTTCAGGGCAGGAGCCTGACCCACATCCCTCTGTCCCAACGCCCTCCTCAGAGTCCTGCCTGCTCCAGCAATCACAGCCACCCTGGGTGTGCCTGCTTTGCCTGGCAGCGCCAGGTGGCTGCAGTGCTTGCAGGGAGTGCTGGGGTTCACTCTGACACACTTTGGGGGTGACCCCAGCAGGCAGGGGGATGCTCATGTGCATTCATCTGTGCAGTGCATGTAGGAGGTGGTGTCCACACATGTGCCTGTGCAGTGCACGTCTCCCTGGCCAGTGGTGAAAGGAGGCTTCATGCTGTTTTCCAGGTCCGCCCGTCAACGTGACATGCAACATCTTCATCAACAGCTTTGGCTCCGTCACCGAGACCACCATGGTGAGGGTTTTGCCAGTGTGACAGGCTCCTCTCCCAGTGCCCTGGGGCTGGCAGTGGCTCTGCTGGGGAGTGTGCAGGTCCCAGTGCCCAAGCCGGTGGCCGTGCTTACAGGGGACCTGTGAGTCCTTCTCCAGAGCTGGCCCTGGCACTGGGGTGGGGACATGCAGAGCCATAGCAAATGGCTGTGGCTTTTCTGGGGTCAGTTAACCAGAGCTTGGCTGTGTGGGCCACTTTCCCTGTGCCTGAGCTGGGAAAAACACCCTGAAGGGTCGGAGCAAGGCAGCCGGCAGTAGTTCCCTGCTGTTTGCAGGCTCGGCAGGTGCTGTGCAATGCAAGTGAGCTCTGCGTCCCTGTGATCCCTAGCCTCCTCGGGTGCATGAGGAACGCCTCTGAGGAAGCCCCAAGGCTGAAAATTCCCTGTTGGTGCTGCTGCAAAGCCTTAATACAATCAACCATCACATCAAGCCCCCCCAGGTCCACAGAGCACTGCAAGAAATTTTGCAGGCAGCAGCTACTGGTCCTTCTCCTCTTGGCTGCTGCAGTTTTGGCTTTTTAATTTCCCCTGGCTGCTGACAGCATGGGAAGGCTCCTGAGCTGCCCCTGCCCTGTGCATGGTTCTCAGGCAGCACCTGTGCATGGTGGCAGGCAGCACCTGCAGAGCTGGGCCTCAACCGAGAGACCCCCTTCCACCTTCTCCTTCAGCTCTTCTTCCTCCTCCATCTCTTCCTCCTCCTCCTCCCTGGGCACCATGGGGTGCTCCCAGCTGAGGTGGTACCCTCTGCCCCAGGACTACCGGGTGAATGTCTTCCTGCGGCAGCAGTGGAATGACCCCCGCCTGGCTTACCGTGAGTACCCCGACGACTCCCTCGACCTCGACCCCTCCATGCTCGACTCCATCTGGAAGCCAGACTTGTTCTTCGCCAACGAGAAAGGGGCCAATTTCCACGAGGTCACCACCGACAACAAGCTGCTGCGCATCTTCAAGAATGGCAATGTGCTTTACAGCATTAGGTAGAACTCTTTTCCTCTGGTGCAGTGTCCAAGTGGGGAGGCAAAGCTTTCCTCTTGCCTCCTGTGGGGCAGCTCTTCCCCCTTGACTGTCCCAGCCCCCAGCAACCCCCTCCATTCCTCTGCCTCCTCCAGGCTGACGCTGATCCTCTCCTGCCCCATGGACCTCAAGAACTTCCCTATGGACATCCAGACGTGCACCATGCAGCTGGAGAGCTGTGAGTACCTAGGGGCATTCAAGCTGTGCTTTGTCCACCGCCCCCCCCATCCCACCCCATCCCAACGGCTGGCATCTCCCTGCTTCTGAGGGAGGTGAGAAGGATGGGGATGAATGGGGTCCATGTCCCCCTCCCCATCCCATGACTCCCTCCATTCCCCCGCAGTTGGCTACACCATGAATGACCTCATCTTTGAGTGGCTGGAGGAGCAGGAGGCCGTGCAGGTGGCAGAGGGCTTGACGCTCCCGCAGTTCATCCTCAGGGGTGAGAAGGACCTGGGCTATTGCACCAAGTACTACAACACAGGTGAGCACCCCAGGCACCTGCTGCCACCGCCCCCGCTGTGGCCTGGGTGTCCCTCTCACCCATCAGGGCTCTTTCCCTGCAGGCAAGTTCACCTGCATCGAGGTGAAGTTCCACCTGGAGAGGCAGATGGGTTACTACCTGATCCAGATGTACATCCCCAGCCTGCTTATCGTCATCCTCTCCTGGGTCTCCTTCTGGATCAACATGGATGCAGCACCGGCCCGGGTGGGCTTGGGCATCACCACTGTGCTCACCATGACCACGCAGAGTGCTGGCTCCCGTGCCTCCCTGCCCAAGGTCAGTGCTGGCTCCATGCTGTGCTCCCACACTGCAGCCTGCCCAGGGCACCTGGGGTGCCCACTGCCACCACTGGTGTGCCAGGGGCAACCTTCCCTTGGGAATGGCTGGCTCCATAGCCTTGCCGTCTGGGGCACCACATGTGCCGAAGGGAAGCACGGCACTGCTTGGCCAGGCAAGCTCTGGTCCATGTGTCCCAGCTGAGAGGGCTCCTGTGCCCCTTGGCAGCGGGGCAAAGCTGGCAGTGGGGGGGATGAGTGAGAGGTGGGAGGCAGCGGGTCCCTAAGCCCCCTGCTACCCTCGCAGGTCTCCTATGTGAAGGCCATTGACATCTGGATGGCTGTGTGCCTGCTCTTTGTCTTTGCTGCCTTGTTGGAGTACGCAGCCGTCAACTTCGTCTCCCGCCAGCACAAGGAGCTCATGCGCCTGCGCCGACGCCAGCGGCGGCAGAGGATGGTGAGTCCCTCCCGCCACCACAGTCACGACATCTGTCTGTCCTCAGCCACTTAGGGAACACCCTGAGGCTGCAGGGCCAGTTTCTCAGCAGCCACCGAGGCAGGGCTCAGTGCTGGTCTGTGTCCCAAGCTGGCCCCTCCAGTACATCAGGGAGCCACGGGCATTGCAGTTCTTCTGCCTGCCTGAGCAGCACACTGCACAGCACCCATGGGTGCCCCAGGCCCTGCCAGCACAAACACACCCAGGGTGCTGTCCTCCTCCTGCTGGGACATACTCAGGCTCTGCTACCTCTAAAAAAGCAGAAAAATAAACAGCAAAGGTGGGGGAAATGGCCTTTCCCCTGCAGCCCCAAACTCCCGGGCTCCTCGCTGTGCTGCAGTGGTGATAGGGGCCCACTGCTGCATCAGGGTGGTGAAGCACCAGGGGACCTGGTGGCACTCAGGGACAGGGTCTGGGCTGCAGATGAGAGCACAGCAGGGCCTGGAGAGGCAGGGTCCCATGCTCGGGGGACAGCCCTCCCCTCCATCAGCCCATCGGCACAGGCATCAGGCCTGTGAGATGCTCAGGAAAGGCATGCGGCTGCCCCACTCATTTTTTTGCCATAAGCACACTGCGAGGCACCAGACCTCCATGGAAAACACCAGTACATGTACACAATGCACAGGCACGCAGTGTCCTGTGCAGCCAAATCCCTTTGGCACATGCTGAAGATGGATCCCAGTGCCAGGGCACTGCTGGGGGGGGCTTTTCCCCCCATGTGGCATCCCCATCCCCACACTGTCCCCATCCTGGTGCCCATAGCTGCTGTCCCCGGGGCCAGGGCAGAGCCATAGGTCACCTGCTGTCCTGTTTCTGTTTCGTGCACACTGTGGGATGCCAAAAGGGCCTGAGCAGCGGGACGGCCAGCCTGGAGTCCCTGCAGCAGCTGAGCAGCCGGCACGGCAGCGAGCATACCTACGCGACGCTCTCCAGCTCCCGGGTAAAGCACAACCCTCTGGCAGCCCCCTGTGCAGTGCAGCGCAGAGCACCCCCAGCCAGTCTCACACCCCCTCCCCAAAACAAGCCCCCCAGAAGCTGGCCCCAGGGGCCAGCAAGGGCCCATGGAAGAAGCAGGACAGTGATTTGCACAGAGCATGTGCCCATAGAATGGAGCTGCTGCTCCCTGGGCTGAAAAGAGATTTGAGAGAGGGATGGGAATGGAGCAGATTTCCCTGGAGGCACCCCTGCTCCATGCCTCAGTTTCTCCTTCCATAAAGCAGGACCAGCGCAGCCCCCTTTGCCGAGGGGTGAGTGATGCTGGGGCAGACCAATGGCTGCTCCTGGGCTGCTGCTCGTCTCCCCAGGCCATGCCCACACGTCTGGCAGGGTGAGGGCTTTGCCTGCCCGCCTTTCCCAGCACAGGCAGGTTTGAAGCCCTCGTGGCTGCCTGCAGTAACTCCAGCGCGGGCATTTGCTCAGGGCACATGGGCACTTTGCAGCTTGAGGCATAGGGAGGAGTGGTGGGGCAGGGGAGGCTCCCAGGCTGGCAGGGAGGTGCTGGGGGACAACCACAGGTCCAGGGAGAAGATCAGGCCTGCTACATTCTTGCCTCCCCACCCAGCCGGGCTGCCCCAAGCCTCCCCTCCACCATCATCAGCCCTTGAATGCCAGGAGAATCTTCCTGGCTCCCCCCCCAGCAGGCTCCCATGCTCCCTGCCTTTCACAGCCCCTGAGCACCGACTTCTGGAGATGAACTCAATGGGAGCAGGGAGGGGGAGGCTCTGCTGAACCCAGGAACCATCTGCTTAAAACAGACCAAAGTGCAGTCACCCTGAGGTGGAGGCTGCAGAGCCACCCCGGGGTGCTGCTGGCAAGGCACTGGATGCAGCCAGGAGCACCCTGGTTTGCTGCTCAGAGACTGGAGCAGAGCCCCGCTGCCCGCAGCTCCTATGCTGGTGCTGCCTGATGCAGCACAGCCTGGGTGCCGCAGCCCCATGGCAAATCCCTCCCACAGACCCCACAAAGCTGGGCCCAGGGAGCTCCCTGCACCTAACCTTGCCCCCCAGTAAGCACCCCAGGGCTGCCCTCTGCCCCAGCCCAGAGGGACCCAGCTGGGAGGACCAGCACTTCCAGTCTGCCATCTCCTCTCCCAAACACTCTGGCTGGGCCCACTGTCTCCCTGGCCCGGGGAAATAGCTGCTGGCCCCAGGGCACACCAGCTCCCCTCCATTGTGTCCCTCAGGGTGGCTGCAAGGGCTCAGCCTGGGGCAGGGGAATAAAATTCAGCTGCAAATGAGAACAAATCATCTCAGCAATTTGAACCGCTGCTGCTCTTCCCACTGAGAAATCTTGCTTAGCCGGCGGATTGCTGAGTTAAATAAAGATGCCAGGGCACAAGCTCTCCGCCTGAGAGCCCCCTTGCTGGCTGAGCACCTGTGCAGGCTGACCTCAGCGAGGAGGCTGCTCTCGGCGATTTGAAGGGCAGTGCTAGTCAGAGATGGCATTTGGGATCTGGCACCTAGGCTGCATGTGGGCATTGCATGAGGCGAGGGGCTGGCCTGAAGCACGCCCTGGGAGAAGAGACCAACCGCAGCCAGGTCTGGCACTGGCAGGGCAGAGGGGGGATAAGCCACAGAGACCAAATGAATGGCCCAGGGGCTCGGTTAGGAGCCAGATGTGCAGCCCAGGCTTGCACATGCTGGTCCCTCACCAAATCTTTGCACACAGGCCCCCCCAAGCATAAAAAAGCAGGACAAGGCGAGTCACTAACGATGCGCAGCTGTCGGTGGGGAGGAGCACAGGCACCACTGGCCAGCACCCAAAGGGCCGCGCGGCGAGCAGGGCTGTGCCGCGAATGATGGCACTGGGCTGTGACCCAAGGTTGAGGGCACACACCCAGCTCTCACGGCACTTTTGCAGGCTTGATCATGGGCATGCTGCCCCACGGGCATGCTGCCCTCCCTGCAGTCCCTCCGCCAGCATGGGGGCAGATGGGGTGAGCAAAGGCAGAGAGACCAGCAAGGAGTCCAGCTCTCTCAGCCTCCCTCCTCTGCTGCACCAGGCAGCCCTTGTCAAACAGCCATGGGTAGAAACAGGGGCCTAGGCCCTTGGAGGATCTGGGAGGCCCTGATGGTAGCCAGGCTCCTGCATCCTTGTCCAGCTCTGCCCCAGGAAGCTGCCTGCCCCCTCCTATTCACCAGCACAGGCACACTTCGATCCCACAGTGAACACAGCTGCCACAGCAATGCCTGCACCCTCAAGCTCCCTGCACTCCCAAGCTCCCTGCAACCCTGTGCCCTGCAACCCCATGTGCCCATCTTGCTCCCCCCCACCCCAGTTCACCCCATCCTCCCTGGCTGCCAGAGAGCGGGGCTTCCCAAGCCCCCGAACCGGAGCTGGGAGGAGGCCGGGGGAATCAGTGTCAGGCTGCCAGGGTCAAGGTTGCCCCTGGATGCACCCTTAAAATACATCCTAGATAATAAGGCAGTTGGTCAGTGCTCAACCCCACACCCCTGCTTGCACGCTTCAGGCTTTCTGAAAAAGTGCCCAACTTTGTGCTGGGCACTTACATGATGTATTGCCTGGCGGTGGGGTGTATAGGACACGCAGCCACAAGTGCCTGCTCACCTTGCAGTATTGGTGCCCACGGGATGCCCCGGCTGACAGCCTTTCCCTTCGCCAGGAGGAAGAGCTTGTCCGTGAGAGCCGCTTCTATTTGCGAGGCTATGGCCTGGGCCACTGCCTGCAGCCAAAGGATGGGGCTGGGGAGGGCCCTGGCATCTACAGCCCCCCAGCAGCCGGCATGCTGCTGCGGGAAGGGGAGAGCCTCCGCAGGCGCTATATTGACCGGGCCAAGCGCATCGACACCATCTCCCGAGCTGTCTTCCCCTTTACCTTCCTGGTCTTCAATATCTTCTACTGGGTCATCTACAAAGTGCTGCACTCGGAGGACATCCACTCGGTGCCGTGAAACCCGGAAAAGCATGACTGCCTCTCAGTCTGACCCCCGCAGTGTGCCCGGGCACCACAAGCTCAGCCAGAACCATGTTTCTCTCTGTCCTGGAGCAGCAGCAGAGCTGGGCTGGGCCTCGGAGCTTGGACATGTGGCAGCCCCCAAGTCCCTCTGGATGCTAGGGCACTGAGCGGGGGGGATCAGCAACTCCAGGTCCCCATGGTCAACTGGAGAGAAGGACCCCTCCTGCCTCCTGCATGGCGTCACTCCCAGGTACGCAGGGATGCTGTGCTGCCAGGGTACAGGGGAGCCCATGGTACTTTGGGGTGCTGCACAGCTGGTGGCCATGGAACACCACCTTCCAGCCAAACACCCTCCATGTCAGGCTGCTGCTTATTCAGGCTGCATCACCTAGCTGTGGGCCATGAGCAGCTAGGTGAGAGGCTGCAGTCCTCTCTCCTCCCCTGGCCTGGAGCTCAGTTCCAGGAAACAGCAGGCAGCACCCCTGCCTGCACCTGGACTGTGTGGGGTGCTGGCTATGGCCCTATAGTCCCCAGCCCAGCAATGGACAGGGCCCCTCTGGTCACCAGCCAGCTCCAACGCACATCAAAGCAGCAGGTTGGGGATGCTTTCCTCCCTGCAGAGCCCAGAGCTGCCTATAATGCCTGTGGCCACAGACAGGACTATGGCAGGGACACTGGGCAAGAGGCTCTGTTTCCTCCAAGGAAACGCCAGCCCTGGGGCAGGCAGCAGGCGAGCCCAGTCCCACTGACGGTGAAGGGGCACAGACAGCCATCGCAGCAGCAGACGGGAGCCGTGTGGCACTGGGGAGCCAGCACTGCAGTGTAGGGCCCACAGCCCAACCTCCGAGGGAGATTTTTCAAAGTAGTGGGGGCAGCTTGGCCGATCCCTTTGGAGGAGTCGAGTGAGTGGTGGCATCCTCAGACTGTTGCGTTCCCGCTGCACCACAGTGCCAGCAGAGAGCTGGAGGTGAAAACTGCCCTGTTCCCCAGCTTTCTCCCCACCCCAGCACGCAGGCATGGCATCCTCTAAGTGGGTTCACCCCCATTGCTCCTCCACCAGAGAGGAAAGCATTCAAAACCTCAACAGGACAAGCTCAGCAAGGCTTCCAGCCCTCCAGACCTGGATATCCTCCGTGCTTAGCAGGAAATAAAAGCAGTAGGTGATGTTGATGTAGGACCTACAGAGAGAAACGTGTTGATGCTCTCCTTTCCCCCTCTTCACAGCCAGCCTGGGGGGGCTCACAGCCCAGTGAAGTCCATCCCCCCATGGCCCTGGGTGCAGCAGAGGGCCCAAGATCTTTCAGGCAGGGCAGGATGGAAACAGGATTCACCCCTTTCCTTGGAGGCTGTGGTGCCACCATGGCATGGCGAGGGCCCTGGTGACCTGCCTGTCATGGCAAAAGGGACCTTGTAGGGCAGGGGGATGCGAGTGGGAGGCCAGCACTGCCCACTGAAGCCAGACCTGGGCAGAAACCCCTGCCATGGCCCCTGGCCCCGTTCCTCAGGCAAGAATCACCCTCTCCCTTACACAACTCACCAGGAGCAAAGCCTCACGCACCCCTGCCCAGCCCCCCAAACCCTGCAGAGCACTCAGCTGCATGCACCCGTTTCACAGACAGGACAAGTGGAGGAGAACTGGCCCCAGGCCGAGCCAGCTCCATCCCACCACCACCACCGTGCATGCCTTCCCCACTGTGAAGGTCCCCACGGGGCCCCACTGTGTGTCCAGGCCAGGCTTTCAAGACTTGTTTTTGGGGAGGCCCCATTTGGTGGCGGAGGGAAGGGTGCACCTCATCTCCTTGGCCTGCCCGGCACCTGGCCCCCTGGAGGCACTGCTGAACAGGGAGGTGCCAGAGCCCAGGCAGCACATGCAGGCACTAGGCACCCTCTAGCAGCGGTGGCTTTTAAAACAGCATCAATCTTCCTACGCAAATAAAGCCTTTCTGGGATTTTTCAGTGGTGTGCTGGGGGTTTGTCTCTGCCAAGGACCCTGCGGCCAGCTCCAGGTGGGGCCCCCCATATGTTGGAGAGACATGGGGACAAGGGCACAAGACCCCTGTGGGGACAGGAGCCCTGACCTGCAATTACATCCAGGTATTGTTACCTACACGGGTGATTTTTCTGACAAAATTGGTAGAGACTGTCAGTTTTTATCTCCCATGTGGAAGATGCCAGCAGGGCCGGGCGGGAGCCTCCACAAACTCCCAGCCCCAAATCCCATCACCCTCCTCTCCCCACCAGCTCTGCGGGCTGCTCCTTGTGGTCACCCCAGCTCCTTTCCACCCCATCCAGGCTTGGCCAGGGGATGAGACCCAAGATGGGGCAGATGTGGGGTGGGGGCGTGCTCCAGCTCCGCAGTGGAGCTCAGACACCAGAACATGGGCGAGCATCCCAACGGGTGAGCCTCCCTGCATGGCCCCTTCGTGCTGGCTCGCTGGGCAGGTGCCAGCCTTACAGAGCTGCCAGCTGTCCCGGGGGCTTACACCAGCCCTGCAGTGCCATCCGGGGCCGGCGCTTTTGTCCCCAGCTGTCACAGGGGCAGGCAGAGCCCGCAGCTGAGGGCCAAGCGCCCAAGCAAACATTAATCTCCCTCTGTCCTCCTGGCCAAGTTTCACAGACCAGCTCTGTTGGTACCTCGCAGCCCCATCGCCCGCCCAGCCCCATCAGGGTCTTCTGTGGCAAGAAGGAGAGAAAGCAAGGTGCACCCATGCTGTTTTGGCACTGTGGTTGTTCTTTAGATGGGACAAACCAACCCGCCTCGAGGTCTTCCTCCTGCCCCCACCCCAAACCTAGAGAGGATGTGGCCAAGGAGAGAGACAGGAGCCATTTCACACCAGCATGGTGGGTCTGGTTTCTTCACTCCCTGCTCTCTTTTCTTTCCCTTGCCGAATGTCAGGTCTGGGCACCCAGCATGTGTTTGGAGATAAACGCTGTGGTCAGCTCTAAGCCACCTGGCTCTGGGAACTGGTGCATCCCAGAAAAATGAAAATGGTGGAAACCCAACACATCCTTCCTAAGGTAAAGCCCCAGGTCCCATGTGCTGGTTGCGGCAAGGTGGGGGGGCCTTGCTGCTGGCACTGCACTAGCAAAGGCATGAGGGGAGTGCTGCCCCACAGCCCCTTGCAGTTTGGGTGTCCCCAGGAGCAGTTTTGGGGTCAGGAACAGGGGCAGCCAAGTTTGGACTGGGAGCCACTGGGACACCCCCACAGCTGCAGGGCTGTCACTGCCCTCCAGCACACAGCTCCAGTGGGTCCCTCACATCCTGGGGACAGCGGCAGCACCCAGGCTGGGGGTGCTGAGCCCCACACCCTCCCACAGATTGCAGCATGGCCAGGGACCGGCCCAGGTGGCTCCATCCCTCAGCAAAGCCCAAAACCTTCAGATGGAGTCAGTTTTCTATTTCCTGCCCGGGGCTCTGCATTGGGAGACACATCCTAGCCACCACAGAAAGCAGCTGTGAGCATGGGACCAAACAGCCATGGCCAAGTTAATTGCTGGTTTAAATGGAAGTTAATGGAGTTACACTGGGATAACAGGACTGCCAGACAGTAAAATGAGCATCATTGGCACTGGCAGCTTCCAGGGAGTCTGCCAGCAGCATGCCCAGAGCCACATTGGGGCAGCAGGGCCACTCACCAGCCCCAAGGTCTCCCTCTGTGGAACTGAGAAAATGTGCCCTCAGCTAGGCACTGAGAAGGAGTGCCAGCCAGGCCCCTGCTCCACCAACAACAAAGGGCCTGATCCTGCTGGAGCTGAGCTCTGCCACTGCGCATGGTGGCATCGCAGCACTAAACCTTCCCTTTCTCCCCCCGCTCCCCCACCAGGGCCTCCTGCCTGCACCCACAGCCTGGAGCTGCCTTGGGGCAACAAATGCCAGAGGTTCAGCAAACCACCCTGTCCAGACGGACCGATGCTCGCAGGACAGCATGTCCCATGCTGTTTGGGATGCTGCGTTCAGAGCCAGGTGAATTCAATGCAGCAAGAACAGGCAACAGGTCTGCCAGGGCTCTGAGCACTCAGTGCCCTTTGCATGCTGCCCGGGTATGGATTCTTTTTTAAAGAAAATATCAAGCTCCAACGTCAGCCAGCGTTGAGTGGGCCAGGGCTGCTCCTTACAGATGGGGAAACTGAGGCATGAGGAAAGCACCAGGAGCTGGACTGGCAGCGTGCCCTGCTGGGATCTGGCCACGCCACAGTGCACAGGGCCCTAGCAGAACTGCAGACCTGCTGTGGCTGACCCCGTAGGGGCAGGATCCTTCCACCACAGGGAAGGTCCAGGTGCAGGGCATTCAGGCAGCGTGGCTGTGCTGGCACCCCAGCCCTCAGCACAGCTCTGCCAGTGTTGCGCCCCTGGAAAGAGGAGCCCCAGGAGCCAAAGGGCACTTTGGCCCCCAGCACGCCCCTGCCATCTAAGCTGCAGCATCACACCACAGCCTGTCACCTCCACCCACTCAGAGGGGCTTTGCCGGTGCCCTGCCAAACCCCACACCCCCATGGCCACATCCACCCCCCCCGCCGCTTTGGGACCAGCCTGCACCACTCAGGGGAAGCCAGCCAGCACATGCAGGCCACGGGGCACCCCACATGCTCCCCAGCCCAAGGGGTGTGGGTGTGCCAAGTACTCCCAGGGCAGGCAGGACACCTGGGAAGGGGCAGCGAGGAAGGCCTGGAGACCGGAGACAAGCAGGGATCAGCCCTGCAGCGCTCCCTAGCCCCGGGAATATGGGATAACTGCCCGGCTTCGGGCTGTAGTTTTGCACAAGAAAAAACAAAGCAATGAGGTTTTCCAGCCCCCAAAGTGGCTTGCTTTGTCCAACTGTGAGAAGCCTCTGCGCTTCAACCCCTAAAGGGGCAGGGGGAGGACCCCAGCACTGAAACAAGGAACAATTATCAAACCATGGGCTCTGATGAGCTTTTGTTCACTGGATGTGCCAGAGCAGGGATCGAAGGACACCTAGCGAGATGCCTCTATGGCCCTGCACACCAGCGGCACCCAGAGTCCAATGCCTTGATGGCCCCAGCCCTACAGAGGTCCCGCTGTGGCCCAGCATCCTGGTCCCCTCCTCCTGCTGTGGTGGGGCCCACAACGCGAGTTCCAGCAGGGCTGCAGGGGCTGGTCCAGCCCTGGGAGAGATGCACAGGGGGGAAGAATCATCTCCTCGTTTCCCATTTCCCACTGCTGCCTTGGTAGTGAGAGCCTTGGTGCCTCCCTGACAGGCCACACATGCTGCCAATGCTGATACCTACAGCAGAGTGAAGCCCAGCAGTGCTCACAGCTGCATGACTCCTGCAAAAACAGGGGTTAAATCTGGGGCTCATCTCAGAGATGCTGACTGGGATGTAGGTGCCCCTTACAGTCCTCTGGGACCTGCTGACACCAACATTGCGAGAGGTTCTCATCTCAACCTCCAATCAAGCTGATTTTACTGGTGCAAATGGGGCAATGCCCGGTGACTATGACTTATTCTCATGGCTGAACTTATCTGAAGAGAGACCACAATCTCTGAGTGCAAAGATCTGGATGGGCACAGGCACCCCAGGCATAGACACACTGTATCCAGCCCCTCAGGGAACCCCACAAACAGACAGAGTAGCAGCAAACAGCCTGCCCATACCCTACACTCTGTATCAGCCTCTTGCCAGCGCTGGATCCAGCTCCAGGCTTCACTCCGATACTTGGATCCCTGCAAGAGAGCCAGGCTCTGCAGAGATCCTGTTCCCCTTCCTTACCTTCCAACCTACAGTACCATAAAGCACCCCAAGCTCACAGTAGAGACCCTGCCAGCTCCTCAGCACAACTGAGGCACCCAAGAGCCCTGTGCTCCAAACACCCCATGCAGCCAGGACAGGCAGGCCACAAGATGCTGCCTGAAGAAATGCTGTAACACCAAACCCCTCCTCCTCTATCAATGTTGGACAAGCTGTCATGGTCAAGGCGTGGTAAGGTAAGCAACGCAAAACAAGGAAGATGAACCCAGTGGCGTGTCTCAGAGGAGTGAAAGAATCCAGGTGGGTTAAGAGGGTAGTGGTGACAGAGGACAGAGTTCAGGGGGAAGAAGGTGCTCCAAGGAGGAAGGTGCCATCAGACGGTTCATTCAGGACCTGCTCACAGGAGGGCTTGAGGCAGGGCTGAAGAGCAGAGCCAAAACCAAGCCCTGGGCCCACAGGGAACAAACCCCCCTTCCACAGGACCCTGTGCTCAGAAGGTCAGCGTTGACACTAAGGAGAACGCCCAAGCCCACCGCCCCTGTGCTCACGGCAGCCCCGAGGCCCTCCGGACAGCTCCGGCATTCCCGAGCCCAGGCACGGTGCCGCACTGCGGCAGGACCAGGCCCAGCAGCAGGGAGGAGGTACATGCGCAGGCTCCCATCCCGGGCGCAGCTCCCCTAGCACCTCACGAGGGCCTCGGCGCAGCAGCCGGCCTTGCACAAGCGTCCCCCGGCGGGCACGGAGCAAGCGACCCCGACCAAGCCCCACCCCCAGCCCGGCCGAGCCTCACCCCCGACAGGGTGAGGCCAGAACGCGGGATAAACGTGGCAGGTTCCAGGCTGACCCTCACCTCCCGCCTCGCTCACGTGACCAACACTCCCACGTGACCGCCCAGGGAGAGGGCGGTCCGCGGTGCGCCCCGCTACCCGCGATTGGTGAAGAGGTGGAGGGCGCCGCGCGGCGATTGGCCGGTGGGACAGCCCATCGTCGCGGCGGCTCGCGGGTGGCCATGGCGGCGGTGCGCC
>VYZV01006553.1:70684-83186 GCA_013401275.1 Pandion haliaetus | reverse complement strand
CATTGGGAACGCTTCCTCTGCAGCACTGACTGCGCTGCCGACCCGCGCCGTTGCGTCAGGTATCGCCGGCGGCGGGCGGGGGTGCCCTGGGGCCCGGCCCCGGGAGTGGGGTGGGGGGTACCGGCCCCAGGGGAGGCCAGCTACCGGCACTGGGGGTGTCTGGGCCGGAGACGGCCGGCCCGGTGCGGTGCTCTGCGGCCCTGTCCCGTGGGAGCCGGTGTGCCTTCCCCATGCCAGGGCAGAGAGCCAGCCTTGCCCCCGTGCCGGGGCATTCCCTGCGCTCCTCAGCCGTTTTTATGCTCACGGCTGCGCCAGCGCCTTGGCGGAAGGGCGGCACGGGTGCCGTGTCGGTACTAGAAATCGGGCTGCCACGTTCTCCACTTTCTTTCCTGGTCGTGCCCTCTTCCCCTGCCCAGCGAGTGGCTTTTCGTGGAGATGGCCGACGTGATGGTTGCTGAGGGCTGGAGGGACGCAGGCTACGAGTTCGTCTGCATTGACGACTGCTGGATGGCCCCGACGCGGGATGAACGTGGCAGGCTGCAGGCTGACCCAAAACGGTTCCCCAGTGGAATCCACAGGCTCGCCGACTATGTGAGTGCCACCCGCCGTGGCGTAGGGCAGTGATGGCAGTTGGGGACCTGACCTGCAGCCACGCTGGGAGCAGGGGAGGAGAAGGAGGGCGGGGTGGGGGGAACGGCTGTGTAGCTGCTAAGCTAAGGCCCTGCCTGCCGGAGCGGGATTTTGCTTCCCTTGCTGGCCCAGCTCTGTTCCCTGCTGCCTCACAGCTGCCCCGTCCCCAGTTCTCTTTTCTGTCTGCAAGCACAGGTCCACTCTAAGGGGCTGAAGCTGGGAATCTACAGTGATGTTGGGAACAAGACGTGTGCTGGCTTCCCTGGAAGTTACAACCACTATGACCTGGACGCCCAAACATTTGCCTCCTGGGGAGTGGACCTGCTGAAGTTTGACGGCTGCAACTCTGGCACACTGGAGCTGCTGGCAGAAGGTAGGTATGGGCTCAAGGCAGCACTGTGCCATGGGGTGGAATATTCTGCAGGAGGCAGCAATGCTAGGCCCAGGGTGGGCTCCAGGAAGTTGCTTTTCCCTGAGCATACTCATTTAAGGGCTTTGCTTACAAAAGCAGGTATGGGACTCTGTTCCCAACCCCAAGGTATTAAGTGTTGCTGGTTCAAGTGTTTTTCACCTGTTCAGCCTCCTGGAGCTTTCACTGGTGTGCACAGCTTGAAAAAGCAGCTTTCTCGCACCAGAGACCACATCATACTGAGCACAGAAACACCGACTGCGTGCTCTGGGGCCTCTCTGTGCAGACTGCTGCCTCAGCTTTTAATGCAGAAGAGGCTTTGCCCTTCTGCAGTGCCTTTACTGGAGAGCTCAAAGCATTTCACACACGTGACCCTTAATCCCTTTGGTGAGGCCATGTCAACGTGGATCAGCTTGAGGCTAGAACAGCTTGTGTCAGCTGTAAAAAGGGAAGTTATCAGGGCTTTTAACAGAAGAAAATGAAGGGAATTCTGGCATGAAAGTCCTACTGGGGTTTTCATTTTAAAGCATGCCAGTGTAAATCCCAGTTCAGAAGTTATTTGTGCACAGGCTGGCAAGTCAGCAACTGAAAGCTCAGTAGCTCGCTGTGCTGAGAGGGCTTGGCTACAGTCTGTCTGCAAGCACAAGCAAATCCCAGTGCCGCAGGAGCAGATTTGTGGGAAGAACGATGCAACTCAGAAGGTGGTTTTCTCTTGACTGGGCTCTTGCTGCTGGCACAGTCAGCACCACAGTGTTTGGTAGCAGGAGTCTTGCACGCAGTCTCAGCTCTGCCTGACAGGGATAACCTGCCCAAGTGACAATCCCATCGAAGACAGTTGGTGGGGCATATGCCAGCTGCTGCAGCCAGGAGCAGAGCTGAGCTGAAAGCTCTTCTTGGATCATATGTGTAACCCAGATACAATCCAGTTGTATTGAAGCAGTTCCAGGGGAGGGAGCAAACTTTTTGTTCCTTCTCTGCTGATTAAAAGGGATTTAACTGGGCTGTCTGGGGACAAGGACAGGAAAAAAATAGTGCTTTTGCATTCCTGCCCCATCCATATGGTGCAAATGCCTCATAAGAACATAATCCTGCAACGTTACCCAGCCAAGCTGTATCCAGCAGCTCGATAGATACCAACTTGTATTTCCCAGGTGTCTAGAAGAAAAAATGCCATACAGCAAAATTGCAGCCTATTCCCATGGCTTTGTGTACAAAGAGATCAGCAGTCTTGGAGCAATAAGCCTGCCTGTGACCTGTATCAAAGCTGTGAAGAAGCTCATCTGCCCTTGGGAGGCAGGAGACTGGCTGCAGACTATAAGCTCCCCTGTCTTCCCTGTGGTGTTTCAGCCGCAGTAATGGGTTCAGCCTTGACTTCGCAAGAGTTGAACTGAAATGTGAACCTGTGACATTGGATTAGTTCCTCTGTTTGACCAAGGAGATTGTGTAACCTCTGTCTGTCCTCTTCCTTTAGGTTACAGGCACATGTCTCTGGCCCTGAACAAGACTGGAAGGAGCATTGTGTACTCCTGTGAGTGGCCTTTCTACTTGAGGCCTGTGCAGCAGGTAAGGAGTTTTTCTCAAGGCTTATCCTGGGGCTGAAAGTGGGAAGAACAGAGAAGCATTAAGACTGCAAAACAGCCTCCCAAGAAACTTGCTGCTCTCTGGTCTGAATGAGAACAAGATTGTAAGGTGGGGGAAAACCAATTTTTTCCTCCAGAGCCCTGAAGTATACCTGAGGCGAGTCATTACTCTGCTGAAAAGAATTCAGTAGGATCCTGCAGCATGAAGGCACAGCCCAGCTGGAGTGTGCCAGAGAATACAGCAGCATCCATCTGCTTTCTGTCTCCAAGTAACCAAGCAACAAAACATTGGCAATGCAGACACACAGCTAGCGGATAGTTCGGTGTTATTTCTCTTGGATGCAGAGTGCTGCAGACAGACTCAGCCTTACAGTCACCTCTAGGGACCAGGAGAGAGACTTTAGGACAGCCTATTTAATAGGAATTCTCCACATTGTTTACTGACAGATTTCTGCCAGCCAGGGTACATGACTGACATGTTGCCCTCCACCGATAGCTGGTTTCCCCTGTTCCACAATGACAGGATGGTGCTATTCCTTCCCACTGGGAGTTAAATGCATTACTTAGTCACCGAAGGGTGTAAACCCAAGAAATGGCAGTAATTACTATGATGTCACAGTTTAATCCCACTGGCCCAATCACACCTTCAGTAAAATAGCGCTAAAAGGAATTTTCTAACAGAGCTAGGTGGCCCAAGGGAAGCAATAGTGTTGTCTGAAGCATGGCAGACTGGAGTTACTGGGCACAAGGCATCCTAGGGAACAAACATGCACTAGATCATCCAGATAGCTGGTGATGGAAGGTGTTTCCGTAGTTCTCCCCCAGATTACCCCTGATCCAGTCTAGCCTTGTGTACGGTCTTGTTCTTATACAGCCAGGCTCTGTAGTTAATCACACTCATTGTTTTGGCAGCCCAATTACACGGAGATCAAACAGTACTGCAATCACTGGAGGAACTTTTTTGATGTCTATGATTCCTGGAGCAGCATCAAGAGTATCTTGGACTGGACAGCACTTCACCAGGACAGCATTGTGAAGATAGCTGGGCCAGGGGGCTGGAATGATCCTGACATGGCAAGTAGAGCAAGGCCCACCTCCCTTGCCACACCAGCAAAAAATCCTTTCCTTGGCTGTAGGCTGAGAAGGATAGGAAGGGAGAGAATTGGGGGAGAAATGTTTAGGGGAAGGGCTTTGACTGGGACCTAGGATCAAGAACTTGAGAGGGTCCCTGGCTGGAAAGGGAGAGAGAACTACAGCTACAGACAGTACCAAGAAAGCGCTGTCTCTGTGTAACACAACCTCTGCCAGCAGTGCCAGTTCCAAACACAGGTGTGGCAGCAGGAGACAGGCTCCGAAGTGCTGATCTCCCACCACAGGGAAAACCCCTGGGTGCCAGGCTGGGTGCCAGCACTGCAAGGAAGGAATAGCTGCATCCAAAAGCAGATTCTTAAACACTGTCTAGCAGGTTAAGGATCCTTCTTTACCACCACCAGTGGTTCATCCTAAATTGCCACACTAGGCATGCCTTGCCTTTCCCAACCAGCTGGTCCTGCTTCTGGCACTCAGGCTATCTAATCAGTCCCCAAATAGGGCTCCCACCCTCAGCATCCTGTCATTTACTAATGCTTAGGTTGGTGACCCAGTTTCTCCTCGGCAGGCAGCATTACCAGGCCTTTTTGTTTTCTTGTCACAGCTAGTGATTGGAAACTTTGGGCTGAGCTGGGACCAGGCAGTGACTCAGATGGCAATGTGGGCTATTATGGCAGCTCCCCTCTTCATGTCCAATGACCTGCGGCGCATTAGTCCTGAGGCCAAGTGGCTGCTCCAGAACAAAGAGACAATCGCCATCAACCAGGATCCACTGGGCAAGCAGGGATACCAAATCACCAAGGTGTGGCAGAACTGGGCTGGGGGTGTAGTGTGGGGCACAGGCAACCAGCCTCCTCAGAAAGGGGACATATGGGGTATGGAGGAGTGCTCAGGTTTGGGAACAGCCCAGTGAGCCCACTTGTTCCTGAAGCCTACTTAGACAGGCATGAAGACCATCAATTCTACCTACCCTAATGTAAGCCACCGGTTTATTTTCTCCTTGGCAGGACAAGAACTTTGAGCTATGGGAGCGGCCCTTGTCTGGCCGAGCCTATGCTGTGGCAGTGCTGAACCAGCAGGAGATTGGGGGACCCCAGAACTTCACCTTCTCCCTCACCTTCCTTGGCAATGGGCTAGGCTGCAACCCAGCATGCTCCGTCCAGCAGATCCTGCCAGCCAGCAGGGACTGGGGGGTTTACAGCTGGGTCTCCTCCCTGACTGTGGAGGTGAACCCAACAGGCACTGTGCTGCTGAAAGTAGTGGCACTATAGGAGGCACAAAGACAGTCTTTTTGTAAGCTTCAGACTCTTGTCTAAACATCTTGTCACGAGAAGCCTGTCTCCTTCCTCCAAGCGAGGTACCTTTGTTCTCTCCTCAGGCATTTACTATTCCAGTGCTTCTATGGGGACTTTGAACCTTCAGCCTAATGTGACAAATACCCATCACTCCATCACCAAGAGGTAACAGAGAAAGGGGTGCTGCTTCTCTTCTGTTTACCCTTTCTCTGGCATCTCACTGAACTCCTCCTCCAAGGGGCTAGAAGGGCCCCAGCAGGGCAGTAACTCCTTTTAACACCCACTGCCACTACCAACCAAAGAAATGCTGCCTGTAGCCTTCACATCTTACAGCTCTCCTTGAGCATTTCAGGGACAACAGGGGAACATGCCTTGGCTGGCTGCCTTGCTTTTGCTTTGCCAGGCTGGGGCACACAGTCCAAGACCAAGAAAAACTGCTCCTACCCCTGTTGAAGAAACCCAGCAAGTCTCCTCATAGCATGGACATCTGCTTCCACCTTCTGACAACTCAGGGACTGGCCTAAATCACTGCACTTCTTAACTGTTTTCTTGTTGACAGCTGCCTGCTTAGTACAAATGTGATTAAGTTTCATGCCTTAGGATTCAGCTTTTGAGGGTTTCTCCTTATCCTAAGAGTCTTCTTCCCACCAGTGGCTGTCACTTCCCTTTAGATGACAATTCCTGCTCCACCCTTCACAGGGCCACTGGAGTCCCCTTCCTCAGTGAGCTGCCTTCCAGAAATACATGTGTGCTTACTTTCCACTGCTGGCAGTAGCCTTTAGGTTGAATAACACAGGTCCTTCCAATACAGGAGATGGATACTTGTACATGATAGTTGCATAAGTGATTATTGCTAAGTGATTAAGTAATGTTCTCTTCTGACTACTACACAATCAGGATATCTTGATTTGTTCTTATTTCTGTGATGGAGCACTTTGATTAAAATGTCCCATAAAAAGGCTAAGCTTTTTCTTAGTTCCACTTTACAGGAGTACAGCATGGTATCTGAAATTAAATCAGGTTTTAGGAAACAGGCCAATTTGTTCCAGTCACTTAAGTTCCTGTGAAATTTGTCATGATTGCTACAAACAGCCATCAGTAAAGCTGACACAATGCAGCCATACAGTCCACCTTGCAGGCCAAGGCCAAACCACTGCTGCTAACAGCTTGAGCAGCAGGAGTCTGAAAATGCCAATCACATCAGCCAGTACTGAATAAGCAAAGATACAAATTCTGTTACTGTTCAGTAACTGAGCGCTCTCAGTCCCTATGAAGATGCGAAGAGGCATTTCTCCATCCTCCAGCAGTATTTCCACTACAGGAGTTACTTTTAAGAGAGCAAGATCCACATTGCATTCCCAACACCTGCTGACAGCAGACTTCCTACTCACAGGCAGCATAGCGCTGCCTCAAGTGGATGAGGCCGTCAAAGCCCAGGGTAGGCTGTCCTGTAATGTACCATGCTCTCAGTGGTTGCCATCAGTCATCACTGATTTGAAACTTCAGTGCTGTGCTCAGGCTTTTTCTTCTAAGGAAAATTCCAAGAAGAGGTGCCAACAGCAAACACAGGGGGCAGGCAGCTGAGGTCTGTCACACCATCACTTTCAGTGTGACAGCATGCAGCTGGAGGAACGATGGGCATGAAGTTGTCCCTCTCCTGTCTCTGAGCTACCGTTAACTCACAGCTGAGCCACAGCATGTAACCACCGTCTAACATTGTGTGCAACATTTCGTCATATGAAGCCCCTGGTACTACACCTGCTAGCTGCTCCAGGGCCTTTGCTCATGTGCTGCCCCTTAGGGCAGTGCAACTGTTCCCTGTGTCAAGAGTGGCCTACAGCCAAGTGCAGGGGCTGTTGCGGGGGTCTGGATTACTCTGGTCCCTACCGTGTTGAAACCATTGCTGGGTGCAAGGAATCTTACCAGCCTCTCCTCTCAGGCAAGGGCTTAGGATAGGCCTACTTGGGCACCTCTGCTTTTTTTTTTTCCTCCCAATCACTACTTAATCTACCAACAATTCAAATTCACCATAGCATTTCTGAAATGGAACCACTCTATTAGAGACATGAACTGTTTTAAATGAAACAAGCTCCTGAAGTTGAGAGGATGCCCTTTTGAAGACAGCCTTCTACCATGGAAGCTCATAAACAAGCCTGGAGAAAAGTAGCAACACAACACTCAGGCAGAGAAGCCACTGGTGCAAAAATCCATCAGAGCCTCAGGCTCTACATATTCCAAAACACCTCTTGGTAACACAGTAAGGAGAACCCAGCCATTGGCAGTTTTTTCAAAAGCCTTCAGACTACAAAACTGTTCACTTACTAAGCAGCTTTGCAAGCAACACCTTCCTCTTGGGTTGATGTACTTGCAAGTCCCACCCCACCAACAAAAGAAGATAAAACAAAAACAAGCAACAGATCACTTCCAAATACTTTAATATGGACCATAACAACGAGTAGGATGGAGCTTAGAACTGGATCACCTGGCCCTGCAAGAAAGAAGAGACAGAGCGAGTTTATTCAGCACTGAATGTTGCCACCCTCAGCCACTCACAGTAAACAAACCTACCTTTCTCTTCTTGTCTCCTCCCAGTTCAAAATGCTTACACCTCTTAATTGCCAGCATCCTCTTGGACCTGCAGTTGGGCTCCACACACTCCAGCCTCAGCACAATCTTCTTCGTGGTCTTAGCCTGGGAAGAGAGGAGCAGAGCATATCAATGAACAAAATATCCACAAGCAGACAAATTGTCGCTCTCAGGAAAAGCTTGTTATCTGCACTCCTGAAGATTCAGCAGCTTGTTCTCAGTGTAAAGAATATCAACAGTTAGGCTCCTTCCATTAAAAACAAGAGGGCACCTTAAGGACTAGTACAGGAATATAGTGGATCTGTACCTTGACAATAAAGGACACTGGCAAAAGCATTCAGTGGGGCAGGGCTGGTCCCCTGCAGAGATCAGCTACACTGGAAGAAAGTCTGTGCCAGTGAATGCACCAAGGAAGAGGCACTTGTGCGGTGTGGGAGAACAGAGTGACAGGGCTCAGGAGAAGTTTAGCAGAAAGCCAGGCAGAACAAACACCTGAAAGCGGCACAACTGACAAACTTTCCCTGGAAGGAGCAGCAACAACGTGTTCAATGCAGACCCGCAGCTACTGAGAAGTCAGATGAAACCCAAAAGACCACAGAGGGAAAAATCCAAAGCCGCGAGGCTACCGTAGCAGCTGGACAGAGTTGTAACCACCTGTTACAGCTTTGGCCAATCATCCATATAATGCTGATTGGGAAGAAACAGAAGTGGGGATGGAAGTGTACAGGTGGAGTGCCAGACTGTGAAAGCAGTATAGTAACTTTGGGTACCCTGCTTGCATAAGTGTTTTCTGCAAGGTCTCCCCACTTCCTGGCAGAAAGTCAACTTGAGAAACTGCTGCCTCGTTTTTTTCTTCTTGCTGGAAGACGTCCTGAACATTGCTGGCATAACACCAGGGCTTTCCAGCAACAAGCCAAGCAGCTCTATAAGCGTAACTAAACAGTTCACACAAAAACTGTAACAAATCAGCCCATCGGGTTTTGCTTCACTGCTGTAAATACCACGGATTTTGCACCACCCCCCCACCCCGACTCCTTGACAGGAGATACAGAGGCACAGAGCAAAGGCATGCTGCAAGACTGCAGTCCCAGGTACCAGGTACCCACACTGAAGAGGAAGGATGACAACAGCAGGTTTCTGCAACTTATCTTTAACAGACTGCACTGCTGCCCTTCCACTACTCTCAGAAAGGGCCTAATGCAGCAGCTCTCATTTACTGGCTCAGCAATATGGATTTCCCTGGAGACAGTGGACTGCAAGGAAACGATGTCATGTGTGGTATCTTCAGGAGTGGCACTCGCTTCACTTCGGTCGTACCCTTGTCAGTGAGGGCAGCCTCACTACACAGTAAGCCTCACAAACCCAGCAAAAAGTTTCAGTGATAAACCACTGACACTTCAAGAATATAAGGAAAGCAAGTGGCAGGCTCCCTTTCCCTTTGCCATACTCCTCGCCTTTGGCAAGCAGTGAGAAAAACACTCACTAAAAGTATCACTTCCACTAAGATCCTTCTCCCCTACAACATCAAGGCTCCCTGCAGAACCTGCTCTGCAAACACATGCTACACATTACTTCTCAAAAAAAGGACATGGGACCAGAGCAGCAGGGAAGATGAGCAGATGTGGATGGGGAACTTACACTCCCCGGACAGCACTACCAGCACAGAGCTGCCATTACACGGCTTGAGCACAGGACCACCAGAAGGCTGCAGGAGGCTGAAGTGTCCCTCTTCAGCTGGGCATGTGGGTTGCCAAAAAAGTTTCAGGTCCTCCTTCCAGAAGCAGCACTCACCTTCTTACGGAAGATGGGCTTTGTCTGGCCCCCATAACCACTTTGCTTCCTATCGTAGCGTCTTTTTCCTATGGGAGGAAATGGCTCTATTTAGGCAACAACTCAAGACATGCTACAAGTGCAAATGGCACTCTTACCAAACCCTAGCACACCTCAGCTTGCAGCTGCACAACCGATCAGAAGCAATCCTCCCCTCTCCCACAGCCGCATGCTTAGCCCACAGCCATCACCCTGGCACGGGGCATGACCGCCTGGGCACCAGGCAACTTCCCCCAGGCCGTGCCCCAGAGCCCTGGGAGAGCACCCATCCCTACCCTGGGCGTAGAGGGAGTCCTTCCCCTTCTTGTACTGGGTGACTTTGTGCGGCTGGTGCTTGCCGCATTTCTTGCAGTAAGTCCGACGGGTTTTCGGGACGTTCACCTGGAGGAGCAGCGAAAAGTCAGTCAGCACGGCCAGGAGCCGAGCAGGGAACTGAAGAGACGCCACGCCGTGCTCCAGGACCTTCCTCGCCCGGGCGCTGCCAAGCGCAGCCCGGCCGCCCTTCCCCTCCCCTCGGGGAGGCCCTACCCCACCATCCCGGGCCTACAGCCTCCCCACGCCGTGCCGCGCCGACCCGCCTAGCCGCCGGCCAAGCACCCACCGCAGCGGCCGGAGTCTCGGGCGGGCGGAGCGAGCCGCTGCCGGGGCGGATGGCAGCAGATAGAACCGAACCCGCTAGCGCAAGCACTCACCATCTTGTCGAGTGCCTCCCCAAGAGAAGGAGTGCCGCGGAAGCGGAAGCTGATGGGAGTGGGGGACCATAGAGAGCGGAAGGGCGCAGGGAGGGCGAGCGGCCCCGTCAGGCACTGGGCGTGCAGTGCACCCTCTCGATGGGAGGAGAGCGGGGCGGCGGCCCCGGCCGGGGGGCGCGGGATAGGTGGCTGCGGAGGAGTGGGAGTGCAGGGTGTAGGGGTGGGGGTACTCGGCTGTGGGGGTGCTAGGGGCGGCTGGGGTGGAGAGGTCTGTGGGACGAGCAGGGTGTGGGACGTGGGGAGCAGGGGCAGGCAGCCAGTGGGAACATGGCACTGCCCCCCGCCCACCTCACAGCCTGGATGCCGGCCCCAGCCCCGACCCTGCGCTCCGGTCCCCGCGTCCCGACCCCGCACCCCTGGCCCTATGTCCAGGCCCTCCGTCCCCTCCGTGCAGGACAGGCCCTGGCCGCGGCCGGAGCCCCGTCGGCTCCACAGAGGTGGCCTGGCTGCCTCCAGGAGGAAACACAGCTGCTGCTTTTGAGTCAGAAACCAAAAAAAGGGGAACCGAAAGGGTGGGGTTGGCCGGCCCCGTCCTTCCGTGCCTCCCTGCCTCCCCGCCGCCACAGCCACCCCGACCCGCCGACCTGGGCCGCTCAGGCGGGTGCAGAGCAGCGGGCGCAGCGGGACCCCGGCTGGCCGGAGCGGCAGCGGGAGGGCTCGGTGAGTGCGCCGGGGCGCGGAGGGTCCAGGGGAGCCCCGTCCCGGCACCGCGTGGCGTGGGGAGAGGCACGGCAGGGACGCCGGCGCGGCCCCGTTAACGTCGCTGGGGGGGAGCCTCCGTGCGGCGCCTGCCTGTGGCCTCGCGGCTCTGGTAGCCTCCTCTGGTGCCGGGGGCCATGGTGCCTGCTGGGGGCGGGAGATCCATCCCTGGCGCAGGTCACACGCTGCCAAGCAGCGGGTGAGCCGAGCTGGGAAGGCTCAGCCTTGTCCCGCAGCCTGGCCTGCTCTGAGCCGGCGGCATCTGCCCGAGGGTGGGACAGCTGCCATGGGGCCACAGTGCTGAGGGCCGTGGGGTTGTGTGTGGGTGCCAGGGGCTGCAGGGGTGCACTGGAGTAGGGGGTCAGGGTGGTGTATGGGCACCAGGGACCCCAGGGCTGCAGCAGAGCACAGGATCAGGGTGGTTTGTGGGTGCCAGGGACCCCAGGGCTGCAGCAGAGCAGAGGGTTGGGGTGCTGACTGTGCCTTTGATCACTCCTTGCTTGTACTTTTTGCAGTGGGTGCTGCTGGGGTGCAGCTCTGGGTTTGTTCCCAAGTCTCTCCCATGCAGGAGATTCCCTCCTCTGTCCTTCTTGCCATTAATTTTTGTCACCCTCCAGGCTGCACCTGAAACACGGGGGCTGTGGAGTTTCTCATTCCCAGACATGCCATCACCCTTCCCCCTTGCCCTGAGTATGCCAGCCCCCTGCCAGCCCCCATCAACCAGCGGTGGCAGGCAGGCTCAGCTCCTTAGCAGGATATGGGCAGGGGCCAGGGAGACTGCCTGCAGGGGGGTGGCCCCAGGGTCACGGTGGGGCACAGCGTCCGGTGGCACGGGGCTAGCGGTGTGTGCTGGGCCAGGTCCAGTGGTGGTGTCAGAGCACACTTGGCCGAGATGTGACAGTGGCAGGAAGTCACATTAGCTGGGGGGGACGACACACAGGACATGCTTCCACCCACCCACTCACCACCTCTGCTGTCACAGTGTGGCAGCGATGGCTGGCTGCAGGGGTAAGTCCTGTGGGGCACCCACCACCCCAAAGGACAGGCAGGGACAGAGAGGGGCTGGTGGCAGTGCTGGGGAGAGGGAGGCTGTGCCATGCTGGGGACAAGGAGGCAGTGCTGATGACAGGGAGGCTGTGCTGGGGACAGGACGGCTGTGCCATGCTGCGGCAGAACAGCCCTCTGAGATACTCATCATCCTTTCCTCTCTGGTGGCACTGTCCCAGAGGACATAGCGAGGAAGTGTCCCATCTGCCCAGCACTGCTGGCTGTGACACAGCTTTTGCGACTCAAGGTAAAGCTTCTGGGGACCCAGCACTGCAGCTGGGATGGTCTCGAGCCTGGGGTGCTCTGCTCAGCCCCTGTGTCTGTACCAGGGGTGCAATGGGAGCCCTGCTGCTCTTGGGACACAGGACGAGCAGCCACATTTTATAGCTAGGGAAACTGAGACATGGGGCTACAGGGGCATGCTGGGGTTGCTCTGGACTCACCCACCACGCTGCTAGCAGTCTGGGGTCAGTGGCCACTGCAGCCACCTGCCCTGTCCCAAGCAGGGACCCCAGTTCCCTCCTCCCCAGGCCTGGATCAGCCAGCAGAGGCTGCTGTTTTTTCCAAGACTCTGATGTCTCATCT
>VYZV01006553.1:60298-70671 GCA_013401275.1 Pandion haliaetus | reverse complement strand
TAAACCACCCAAACAAGCCAGAAAGGCCTGAGCCATGAGGGCAACAAGGGGACGGAAGGGGGGACCCTGGGAGGGGGGAACACTGCTTATCCCCAGCCCCTCTGGCTATAGCCACTGCAGTAGGGCTGGGTCAGGATTGCAGCAGCAGGATCTGTGCTGGGAGGGTCTGGGCATTGCCAGTGGATGGGAGGATGCTCCTACCCTGGGGCTGGGGCATGCCCTGGAGAGGGGCACAGTGTGTGGGACCAGCTCCTGGCATCTTTGGTCCCCACCTGACTGCTGTTGCGAGTGAGCTAATGCTGCCTCTTCTGTGGGGGGAGTGGATGGGCTGCCTGGCCAGATACTGGGGGGGCTCAACACCTGACTCTGGCCCACCTCTGAGCCTCCCCCAGAGGAGTCAGGCTGCAGGTAGCAGGGAGGGAAACGCCTTCTCCCAGGTTGCCTTCCAAAGCTGTGTTTGTAGAAGAAAAAAAGGGAGTAATGTGGAGGTGAAAGGGGAGCAGGGCATGTAGGTGATCGGGGCAGGAGACATGGAGGAGGGCTCCAGGGGATGACAGTTCAGAAGTGGCTCCACGTAGCTCATCAGCTGCACAGCTGTTAGGTCCAGGCTGAAGTCAGGTGTTGGTTACAGCCTTCAGAGGAGGAGAAGACTATAGCTCCAGTTGCATGGCTCTGTGGGGCGTTGGAACCGTCTGGGTGTTGCAGTGCCTGGGTGCAGCATGGAGGGGCACACGGTGAGATGGACGGGCTGCTCCAAGAGATGGGCCAGGGCAGATTTCCAGCCCCCTGAAGGCAGGGCAGCAGTGGGACGTGGGGCTCTCATCTGAGCCCTTTCCTGCCCAGACCACCCCAGGAGAGGCCTGGGAGGAGAGCTTCACTGAGGAGGGCTGGGGGAGGATTTAGCCCCTCTGATTGCTGGCTGGAGGCAGACCTTTCAGACTGGCCTCCGGCGAGCGCTGCTCACAGGGGAGAAAAGGGGGTTGAGCGTTATCCCTGCACTCCTGCAGGCTCCATGGACGCAGAGGGGAAGGATGATTTTAGGGCTACCGCTCTCAGCAGCATGGCACTGCGGCTATTGAGGGCCAGGATCTACCCACAATGTTTTAGGGACTGGCCTCCTGCGGCTGTCCCTTGCACACTGCCAAGTCAGCATGTCCCCGGCACAAAGTGCCTGTGGTGTGGGAGGAGGAAACAGCCCACACAAACACACATGCACGATGTTGGAGGGGAGGAGGCAGCCTGCTGGGTTTTGCTGCTCAGGCTGTGCGCTCCTCCCTGGGGCTACGCTTCTCACAGCCTCCCTGGCTCCCTCCCTCTCCAGCCTTCTGTGTCCGTCTGTCCATCTGAACACCCGGGGTCCCCTCCAGCACCTGGTGAGCACCGAAGCTGGCTGGGTGGTGGCTTGGTCTGCAGCCTGGCATCAGAGAGGGGACAGGAGAGGTCGCATTGCAAATACCCGACACTGACTGGCCACAGACCTCTGCAGCTGATTCCCCTCCTGGGTGTCCCAGCAGCTCTTGGCTGCCCCTCAGGTGTGGGGAGAGTGCACCTGAGCAAGGTCCAGCAGTGCCAGGTTTTCGGCTGAGCAAGCACTGTGTTGGTGGTGGTGTGCCCACAGCAACCTGGTGAGCACGGCACAGAGGAGGCTGGGGGGGCCAACATGGCCAGCGTCATCCTGGAGAGCATCTTCTTGAAGCGCTCACAGCAGAAGAAGAAAACATCTCCCCTCAACTTCAAGAAGCGCCTGTTCCTGTTGACAGAGAGCAAGCTGTCCTACTACGAATATGACTTTGAGCGGGGGGTGAGTCAGCGGCCCCAGGGGCTGTGCCATGGCAGTGCCCATGGGTCACCAGTTGTCCCTCACCAGCACCCAGCCCAAGGGGTGGTTGGACGGGTACGGTGGTTGGCTTGAGTCTCCCCAGATCTGCCCCTTAGTGATCATTCGAACCAACCCCATCTCTTGCAGCGCCGGGGCAGTAAGAAGGGCTCAGTGGACATTGAGAAGATCACCTGTGTGGAGACGGTGGTGCCTGAAAACAACCCTCCCCCCGAGCGGCAGGTCCCGGTGAGAAAGGTCCTCGGGTCTCCACTTGTGTCCCTCTGTCCCCTCGATGGGGAAGAAGGGAGAGTTACCCTGCCCTGGGGTGGTGGGAATGGGGGACAGCCCTGCTTGGCATGGGGGCTCTGCATGCACAACCCATACCATACCAGGGGTCCAGCTTGATGCAGGGCTGGGGGAGCAGGGGGATGCCAAAGGCTGTGGGTCCCAGGGGAGATGCCAGCAGCTGAGCAGCAGGATGCCAGCGTCTGCCTGTGCCTCTCTCCTCCAGAGGAAAGGAGATGATTACAACATGGAGCAGATCTCAATCATTGAAAGGTTCCCCTACCCCTTCCAGGTGAGTCCTCACTGCACCCCCTTTGCCAGTCCGCTGTGTCTGGCTGCAGGGTGCTGGGGGGAGGACCCCAGAGGAACCTGGGGCCAAACACAACATCGCTGCCCCAGTGCCAGATGTCACTGCCATTTGGGGAGGCCCTGCTGCTGTCCGCAGTGTGGGGGGCAGGCAGGTGAGCCTCTGCAAGCCCTGAGGAATTGGGCAGCTCTATTTAAGGGGGATGCTTAGATGGAAACCTGCTTCTGAGCTCTGTCCTGCCCCTTTCAGTCCTCTGGCTGATGCTGGAGGGATGCTGTCTGTTGGCTGCCTGCTTAGCCCCCAGCCCAGCTGCCTGCCCATGCTGGCACCCAGTGTGGACTGACACACTGAAAGTCAGAGAAGGAAGTGGAAAGTCTCGGGGGAGGGGGCTTATTTATAACCTCTCTGTCATGGTCCCGTGAGCACTGTGCAGGGCCAGCACACACCAGAACGGCTTGTGCTCTGCACTGGCTGCTCAGAGTGGCCACAAGCCTTGGCTTCCCCTGTCCTCCCTGGGAGACCCCCAGCGGGGGCGCTGAAGCGTGTGGTCATGCAGGTGGTATATGACGAAGGGCCCCTCTATGTCTTCTCCCCGACGGAGGAGTTGCGCAAACGCTGGATCCATCAGCTGAAGAGCGGTGAGTATGGGGGCTCTGCAGCTCCCTCAGAAAGCAAACACAAGCAATTGGCTTTGCCTGCAGCACGACCTAGAGCGCTGGGTTTCCGGGGGCTTGCTATCTCGTGGTTAGGTTATCCTATGTCTACGGAAGAGCAAGTGCTGATCAGAAACTTCTCCCGTGATGAGCGCGCTTATAAGGCCATACCCCCACTTGCGTGCTCCCTAACATCCCTGAGCTGACACCAGCCACTCCTGCCCAGGAGAGGTGGACACTCACCTCTGTCACCCTCTGACTTCTGCAGCACCACAGCCACCTTGGCTGAGGCTTCTTGCCCTCTCACAAGCCTGCTCCAAATTAGCTCAAGCAGGCTCAGATGTTATTGAGGGCAAAAGGAAATAGCAGATGTGGCCACGCAGCTGTACTGCCATGCAAGATGAGGGTAGGGCCCCCAGTGCTTTAGGAAACATGACAAAAAGCCTGCTGGAAGTCAGGGAACGTCTCTCCCAACCCATCCTGAGCCTCGCTCAGTGCTGCTGAGCTAACATTCAGTTGCGTGGGTGCTCCCTCCTCGAGCTGAGAGCATGTTGCAGCAGCAGTGCAGAGAGGGGCTTGGGTGCTTGCAGTCGGCTGAAATCTGCTGGAGCTGCCCGTATGTGTCTCTTGGTGCATGTGTATCTTTCTGTGGCTTTGTGCTGGTGGGGTGAGATTAGCTGCCCAAATTGACACGGGGAAGTTTGACCAAGTGAGGCGGAAGCAGAGTAGGCTGATAACAGGGAAGTCGGTTATTTCATGAGAGCCCTGCTGCTCTGCCTGAGCAGGCAGTCAGCCCTCTCTCCACTTCCCTGCTACAGGAGGGGGGTTGCTGTGGCAGCTGAAGCCAGTGTAAAATCTACAGGGAAAAGGGGAGAGAAAATGCTGGCCTTTTGCTGCTGGGATGCCCTCGTCCTGCTCTACCAGAGAAGGGGCTCTCTGCACCCTATGGAGCTGCTGTGGGCCAGTACCGTGCTGCGGTGGTGTTTAGGCATATCCAGTTGTCCCTCTACATTGGGGAGAAGTATGAGGAAGCTGGTCAGCACCTGCCTGGCAAGTGAGCGGTCTCCCAGCAAGGGAAGCCTCTGAGCAGGCAGGGGAAAGCAGTACACTGCTTTCCCCATGAACAAGCCAGGCACAGCATTGGCCTCCCTCCCCACTTCTGAAAAAAAGGGTTCAAAATAGCTGCGAACCATGGGCCTCAGCAGCCTGGGGGATGCTGGACGTTTCCGCTGGCTGGAGGGCCGGTGACAGCAGGACCTGGCCCTCCAAGCATGCTCGCATCCCTTTGCAGAGCTGCTGAAGAGCTTTGATCAGATCTGAGAGGAAAGGCCTGGCCCTCCCCAAGCTAGGGGTTTCGTGGCACAGGGTTTGCATAGCCACAGCACCAAAACACAAGTGATGATCTGAGGGAAACCTGAGTAGCAGGGCCACATGTGACTGTGTATCAGTAGCACAGCAGAGGGTGAAATGATTTAATGGAGCTGATCATCTGCATTCAGGGAGAGCTCTCTGCAACAGGCTGGGCACACAGCCCTGTGTCACACACATTTCCCCTCCTCTGCCACAGTGATCCGGTACAACAGCGACCTGGTACAGAAGTATCACCCCTGCTTCTGGATCGATGGCCAGTACCTGTGCTGCTCCCAGACAGCCAAGAATGCCATGGGCTGCCAGATCCTGGAGAGCAGGAATGGCAGTAAGACACTGGGCACCCTCCCCAGCTCCTGGGGACCACCGCAGCATGATGCTAGTGGTCTTTTCTCACCTTAGTCTGTTTTCTGTTCTGAAGGTTTAAAAGTTGGGCGGTCACATCGCAAGACAAAGAAGCCTCTTCCCCCTACTCCTGAGGAGGACCAGGTAGGGGCCAGCATCAACATGTGGGTTTGCTCCAAGGTGTTTAAGGAAAGGTCTACCTGGGAAAAGCCAACATGTTCAATGACTACTAGGGCACTACTCAGAGATGTACAGGCCAGGGCTCTGCTCTGGAAAGGGATGTCAAGATGGTGCCCTAAGGGAAGAGGAGCTTGAACCAGGGGATGGAGCTCAAAGGCCTGGAGGAAAGTCAAAAGATCTTACCCCTGAGGTTACCCAGGGGGAGCTGGGAGGATAGAGAAGCCCTGACGTAGGGTGGAGGAGTCACGGGTTAAGCCAAAAGGTAGATGGAGAGGATGGGTCTCCAAGGAGGAAATGTTGCAATAAAAAGCGCTGGGGAGTGATTGGTCTCCTGGTGGAGATACATGTGGGAGCTGAGATGAATGCTGTGCTGACCTGGCCTGATCCCACTGCCCTACCAGGCCTGGGGAGGGTCTTGCCTGGGAAACGGTGTGTCTGCCAGCCTCACTGTGTTCCATGCTTTCCCTCACTCTGGGGAAGATGGTGATGAAGCCCCTGCCTCCCAAGCCAGCCCCTAGCACAGCAGGCGAGATGAAGAAAGTGGTGGCCCTCTACAGCTACCTTCCGATGAACGTGCAGGACCTGCAACTGCAGAAGGGCGAGGAGTACTTCATCCTGGAGGAAAGCCACCTGCCCTGGTGGAAAGCCCGTGACAAGAACGGGTAAGAGCTCCTGCTGCCCATGGCACTCGGCCCACAACGGTGCCCTCCCCTGATGCCAAGGCACTGGTGGGCAAACATACCTCTTCAGCATAGCAGGGGTTAGGACAGGCTGCCTGCCTGCCCGCAGGCTCCTGCGTGGGATGGCACGAGGAGGGTGAGGGAGACTGAAGCAGGCTGCGTGATCAGCCCTCCGCAAGCGTGAACCCAAATGGGTTTGCGCCAAGGTTTTTGAGCCCATTTCTACTCAGCCTTCTGGGATAGGAACCTGCTTTCCCCTTGGCCTCCTCCATCAGTGTGTGACCAGCCCCTTTTCTCCTGCAGGAGGGAAGGATACATACCCAGCAACTATGTCACTGAAACCAGTAATTCCCTGGAGATCTTTGAGTGAGTAAGAGAAGGTGCAGGGACATGGCAAGTTGTGCTTGGTCTGAGACTTTTGACACTCAGTTCTGTTAAACTACGCAGCCTGCGGGCCCAGCCTGGCTGGGTCACTCTCCCTCTTGCATACCCTTTGAGAGCATTCTGGTCCCGTGACAGCCATCTCTGCCCTGCTCCCTGCACTACCTATCCTGGCTGGGCCAGGGTCAGACCAGGCTGGGGACAGTGGTGGCTGCAGTGATCTCCCTGACGGCTGTATCTCTGTTCCAGGTGGTACTCAAAGAATATCACTCGGAGCCAAGCAGAGCAACTGCTGAAACAGGAGGTTAGTGTTGACTCCTGAGGCTGGTTCTTTCTACACACCAGCCTTCCTGGGCTGCTGTCACATTGTGTCCAGCGTGGGACCAACCCTGGCTTGTGCTGGCAGGGGAGTGTCCTGCCAACAGCCCCAGAACTACCTCTACCCTCCTGGCAGGCACTTCAGTAGGTGATCCCCCAGGCAGGGACTGGAAGTAGGACTCCTCTGACTTATCGCACCCTTTCCAGCCATGCTGTGATCTTCACTCACTTTAAGTCTTGCCTGTTACAGTCATGCCTCCCCACAACCATCCTGTTCCCTCTCCCCTTTCTGTTTTAGGGCAAGGAAGGGGGCTTCATTGTCCGAGACTCCACCAGCAAGACAGGGAAATACACTGTCTCCGTCTATGCCAAGTCCTCTGTGTAAGTGGATCTAGGAACAGCTTGTTCCTACCTCAGCGGGCCCCTCCAGGCACCCCTCACCCTCACCCTCTGCCTGTCCTCCCCATGCTGCTGACCCCGAGTAATGTCTCTCCAGAGACCCTCAAGGCACGATCCGCCATTACGTTGTATGCTGCACCCCCCAGAATCAGTACTACCTGGCAGAAAAGCACCTGTTCAACACCATCCCAGAGCTCATCACATACCATCAGCACAACTCTGCCGGTCAGTGTTTGGGAGACAGAGTGAGGCCAGTAGTGTTTTTACTGATGCAACAGTATCCTTACCTTCCTGCACTGAAGGCAGGAGGCTTGTGTTCCCTGTGGGAACGTGGCAGGTAAGTGTGGTGTGGCAATCTACCTTTTTGTGTTTCAGGGCTCATATCCAGACTGAAGTACCCTGTGTCTCAACATCAGAAAAGTGCTCCTTCCACAGCTGGCCTTGGCTATGGTAAGCTGGCCTGGGCTACCTCACAGTTCCCTGGTTGCAGGGCCCATCTCTACTGGCAGTAACTTTCTGGGGCTGGGACACTGGCTGTCCAATGGCAGCAGGGCTTACAGCCTTCCCAGGAATCACTTCCCAACACTCACTGGCCCTCTGGTGACAGTACTGACCAAGAGAAACCACAAGCTACTTTCTCCCCATCCCCTGGGGAAATAGGTCTCAGATTTTGTGGATTTTTTGGGATGGTTTTTCAGGCAGCACATGCTCGTGAGCTCTTCTTGGGCTTGCCAGATCGGGACAACTGGGAGAGTCCTGCAGGGAGGTCACCTGCACTCACATTATGCTCGCACTCTCTGTCCTAGGGTCGTGGGAGATTGACCCAAAGGATCTGACCTTCCTGAAGGAACTGGGGACTGGGCAGTTTGGTGTGGTGAAGTACGGGAAATGGAGAGGCCAGTATGACGTTGCTATCAAGATGATCAGGGAGGGTTCCATGTCAGAGGATGAGTTTATCGATGAAGCCAAAGTCATGATGTAAGTGGTGAGCAGCCTGCAGGTCAGTGCTGGATATGCCTCGCCAGGATGGCTGGCTGCATTCCTGGGTGATGTGGAGGGACAGTCTCAGGCAGCCTCACACTCTGCAAAATGCATCTGAGAACCTACTGCCTTTGTGCTGATTCCCCGGTGAGCTTTTCCACTGTCATCTGGGCCGGCAGCACCTTCACTTCCCAAACTCTGTTTATTCACAGATGGTTTTTGTGCTGCTTGGCCTTCAAGATACTCACAATTGCCCTTCTTGTCCCCAACACAGGAACCTGTCTCATGAGAAGCTGGTGCAGCTCTACGGGGTCTGCACCAAGCAGCGTCCCATCTTCATCATCACCGAGTACATGGCCAATGGCTGCCTCCTGAACTTCCTGAGGGAAACTCGGCGGCGGTTCCAGCCTGCCGAGCTGCTGGAGATGTGCAAGGATGTCTGTGAAGCTATGGAGTACCTGGAATCAAAGCAGTTCCTGCACCGAGACCTGGTAGGGCTGTGGCTGAAGGACGCATCTCCAGCTCAGTGACAGCCACAGCAAATCCTAGACAGGGCCTAGCTAGTTCATCAGCATGAGGAGAGGCAGCTCGTCAGCCTTCTCTGCAGAACATCCCTCTAAGCTTCCCTGCCCACCTGAGCATGGGCAGGATGCTCTGAAGTCACTGCTCTGCAGCAGGTTAGCAGAGATTGCAGAAAGGGCAGGACTTGGTAGTTTTCTGGGGATGCTAAGGCAAGGTTTGCGTTAGGCAGCACAGGCAGCATTGCTGGCTCAGACATGAAAAGGGACCTCTCAACCCCATGAAAAGATGAGTCTGCAGTTTGTCAGGCCTTAGGCTGGCATTGCCAGCTTGCAGTCCTGCTAGGTGCCACCTGATCTCCTGCTGGTGCTGCTGTGTTCAGGCAAAATCCTGCCAGCGAAGTTGCTCCTCCACAGATAAACAGGATGGCTGGAGGCCTCTCTTGCTATCTTTGCTGAGGACTTTGTATCTTGCCCCAGTCCAGGTGAACCTGCAGGACAAAATGAGGCAAAATGTTAAGTGGGTGGGGGCGAGATGAAGTTCCAGATTGTACAGGGGGATGGGAGAGGCAGGAGCAGGTAGGAGTGACTGCTGCCCTCTCTCCATTCGCAGGCTGCTCGCAACTGTTTGGTGAACAACCAAGGAATTGTGAAAGTATCTGATTTTGGCCTTTCCAGGTCTGGTAGATACATCTGTGTCACCGTCCTGCTCAATCCCCCATCTCCTCCTTCAGTCTCTTCTACACTTTAGTCTTTCAGCTTCATCTATCTGGCTTAACCTTCTGCCTCTCCACTTTCCACCATCCCTTTCTTATTTCCCCTGTCACTTTTTCCCGTCTTTGCTGCTTCTTTCCCCCACCTCTAGTCTCCTGGCTGCAGCTTTCTCTCCACATCGCTCCACGTTTGCTGTGCTTCTGTGTCACTGTATCCCTTTCCCAGTCATCACTAATATATACTTGTTTGCAAAGGGACATTTCTGCCTGTTGAAGCCCATGCGGAGTGCAAGCTCTGGTCACTCTGGTCTGGTGATGAGGAGAGCTGTCGGTTTCTTTTGGGCTTGGTTGGTTGCATGGAAGAGTGACATGTGAAATCCAAGACAGGCACCCTGATCCGTTTTATCTGCTGCAGGTATGTTCTAGATGATGAGTATACAAGCTCCATGGGGTCAAAGTTTCCAGTGCGATGGTCTCCCCCTGAAGTGCTTCTGTACAGCAAGTTCAGCAGCAAGTCTGATGTCTGGGCTTTTGGTAAGAGCATGGCATTAATGACTCAGGGGTCAGGAAGGGAGGGTACCCAACAGTGAGCTCCTCTGCAAACCAGCTTCAGGCACAGGCACTCCCGTGCCATGAACTGTCCCTGCTGTTTCCTCTTAACAGGTGTTCTGATGTGGGAAGTTTACTCTCTGGGAAAGATGCCTTATGAGCGGTTTAATAACAGTGAGACAACAGAGCACGTCATCCAAGGCCTGCGCCTCTACCGCCCACAGCAGGCCTCAGAGCGGGTCTACGCCATCATGTACAGCTGCTGGCATGAGGTGAGTTGCTCTTGCTCGCAGTGATCACCCCCAGTTGCCCTGGGGGGCCTGACAAGCCTCTGCGGCTCCCCTGGGGTGTGGGGAGCAGTGGGGTGGCCGGCAGGCTCCAGCAGAGCCCACCCTCTTGCACGGCAGAAGGCTGAGGAGAGACCCACCTTCACGGCGCTGCTGGGCAGCATCCGGGACATCACGGACGAGGAGCCCTGACTCTGGGCTGGGCCAGCCCGGCCCGCTGACCCCTGCCTTGTGCCGGTGGCTGGTACTACTGGGCTGGTGCTGCCCCACCACCCGCCGGGACGGACCTGTGCACCGGATGGTACCTCAGCACCACTGTCATGGACACGGCACTGGCTGACCCCCGGCAAGCAGAGGCCTGAGGGGCCGCCGCCCCGCAGCCCCTGTCACCGGCAGGCCCCCTCACAGCCAAGGACAGAGGCAGGGCCCCTGCCGGCCGCGGCCCCGGCCAATCCCGGTGCCGGCCAGCCCCGCCGGGCTCCGCAGGCGGCGGCGGGCCGGGCCTGTGCACAATAAACGGTTCCCAATGCGGACGCTTCATTGGCTGCCGTCGCGCCCCTGCACCGCCGCACACCCCCTCCGGCCCGCCG
>VYZV01006553.1:37490-59929 GCA_013401275.1 Pandion haliaetus | reverse complement strand
GGGCTCGGGAGGAACGAGCTGGGAAGAGCCCCGGGCGGGGGGGACGGGAGGCAGGAGCTAGATGCGCCCGACAGGATGAGGTTCCCGAGGGGGGACGACGCTGGTGTGCCCGAGGGTTGGAGAAGCCCAGGAGGTAGGGCCCCGGTGTGCTGGGGGCGGGGGGGCCAAGTGTCAGGCCGCGGCGCCCCGGGGCCAACGGGTCCCCCGCTGTGTGCAGGAGAAATGCATGGACAAGCCGGGTCCGAAGCTGGACAGCCGAGCCGAGACGTGCTTCATGAACTGCGTGGAACGCTTCATCGATACCAGCCAGTTCATCCTGAACCGGCTGGAGCAGACACAGAAGTCCAAGTCAGCCTTCTCGGAGAGCCTGTCCGACTGAGCGGGACCCGTGCCCTGGGGGACACTGGCCAGCACCCCACAAGGCCAGGCCCTCTGCCATATCAGCTCCTGGTCACTCTGACACCTAAATGAGCCAGGATCAGCTCTGGGGTTTAGGATTTAATTAAATGCCAGTCTCGGGGAAGTTGCAGCCAGATGAGAGCCCACGACAGAGGCAGTCACTCCTCCTGGGGGTGATGTGCTACTCCCAGCCCCACGGGCCAGCAGCTGTCTTTGTGCTGGGACTCTGGGGCTACCAATGCTAGCAGGGAGTGTTTGGAATGTGCCCACTCAGCTGAACAGAGGGGTGGTGACGCTTGCATCAGGGGGTGCTCCCAGCACTGATGCAAATCTCACTCGGCTCTGGGTGAGGCCAGCCTGCAACCACTGCCTTAAATGGTGCTGCACAAAATGAACCCTCCTGGGTGGATGTGAACAAGCGACTGCCATTGCTGTGCAGTCCGGTACAGATACCTTTAGTGAGAAGAACTTGTTGGGCACACTGTTCATCCCAGGCAGTGTCACTACATGAAAATACTTTCAGGCTTCCATAGGTAAATCATTCACGTGGCCAAGTGACAAATTTTCAAACTGCAGCACAACTCTGTCGATACTGACTTGCTCCATTAACAGCTTTCCCCTGGTCAATGTAATAAATATTAACTGGATCAATTTTTAACATGAGATTCTCCTTTGTTCAGGTGGATGACCACTGAGAATTGAAAATCTGGCCTTCTTGTCACTCCCCCTTCTTCCCAGTGATCCTGTTTATTGCAAAATTAATAGGGAGGGGGCATAATTGTCTTCTGGCTAGAAGGTCTGTTCTGAATTCTGATTTGTTGCTCAATTTGGTACTGTGAATCAAACTTGTTTCTGGGAGAGGTTGTGGCTCTTCCTCCTCTTCCCCAAAGGGTTAACAGCTCCTGCTGCCCTGTCAAGGCATAGTTTCTTTAGAGACACTAAATGCAGGAAATAAGTAACCAGCTACTTTATAATCTCATGCACCTTTACCTGTGGAGATCACTGGAGGGAGGCCTATGGCTGTGTATTCTGGGCCTCTGCCCCCAGGACACAGAGAGGAGCTTCTAACTGGAAAAACAACAAATTACTGATCCGCCCTCTGGACAGGCAGCATAGCATTTCAGCAGTGTTTATGTATAGTGTGGCTCTAGGAAGCCTAGAGTGACCCACTGACAGTGGCTTGGAGCTCTACACAGGAACCTGGTAAAGCAGTTCGCACACGTCCATTTGCTGTGGGTGGCTGGACGGGGCCTGTCAGTTCCTAACATGGGTGGCTTGTAGCCAGCAGCCCTCCCGGGAACAAATGCAGGATATGTTAAAACAGAGCTGTGCAGGTACAAACAAGTGAGGACACAGCTGTTAACTTTCAGAAACTTACCTCAATAGCTAAGGACTCTTGGGTCACTCCTGTTCCCAGCATAAGTGATTCCCTCTCCTGTCCTTATCTTGAGTTTCTCTTGAGCATCTGCATGGTTCTTCCAACCCCTGTAATCCTTCATGCCTTTCAGCGCTGGCCCGCCTCTCGGTACAAATGTATCACTGGCCACTCAGTAACTGAACAAATTGGCTTTTAATAGAATACAGTAAGCAGGTCTTTCATCAACCTGCACTGCAGATGTGTGAAGAGGCTGGTCCCTCTGCAAGAGCCACAGCAGCATGTGGCAGCACCACTGAAATTTTCCAGTTTTGGCTGTGTTCTGTTCTTGGATGTGAATCTCTAAAATTCTAGCAGAGTGAGCAAAACAAGTACTTGACAGAGGAATTTTTGAATTAATAGTCTGGGTATGTCATCTTTAAAGCCAGACATCCATCTTCTCTCTGTGTAATCTTAGCACCATGTTAGATTATTTTGTAACTGTTACTCTTCTATTTTTAAAAAATGCTGTGAGGCCTCCCCAAATGAGTGGTCTTTGCATTCAGTGAGGGTTAGCACTGTGTTAGCGCTGTGGGCCTCGGCGCAGCTGAAGCCTGTGTCCTGACGAGGGCGGATCAATTCTTCAAGTAAAAGAACAGTGAAGAGGCACTGGATCCTAGGAACTGGGTGGTTCCCAGGGCTCCTGTCTATAGCCACAGGAGGCTGCTGTCCCCCTCGGCCTCCTGGCAGTCGCAGGTCACCCATCTTGCATGTGGGGCAGGTAGATGGTAACTGCTAACTCCTGCTAGTGCAGCAGTAGCTAGCAGCGGCTGAGGCAGCATGTTCAACCTTGCAGTGGAGCTGCTCAGCAGTGGGAGCAGAAAGCTAGCAGTTCAGAGGCTTCCTCACACACTTTCACCTTCCTTCTCCTCTTCCTCCTCTGCACTCAGAGAGGCCTTGCCCTCTGAGGGCAGAAGAGGCTGGTGCTGACATGACTGATGTCTGTCTGCACTCCTCCGCAACGTGTGCAGGTCTGCCCTGGCTTGCTGCAGGAAGAGGGGCAGGAGGTCGGGGGTGAAGGGCATGTCCCTGAAGGTGTGCAGGAGGAAGATGCCGGACACGATGGTGAGGAAGCCGCTGATGGTGCCAATGATGTTGTCTAGCACCATGTGTTGCCACTCCTTGAAGAGGATGGCAGAGCACATCATGACTGCTGTGGTGAACAGCACGTAGTAAATGGGTGTGACCACAGATGTGTTGAAGATGTCCAAGGCTTTGTTCAGATAGTTGATCTGGACACTGATACAGATCACCAGGCATACCAGGAGCACCCAGCCCAGTGGTTCTTTCAGGACTGGCTTCCCAGAAAACAGTTCTTTCAGGGCAATCCCCAAGCCTTTGACGCAGGACACAGAAAGTGAGCCGATGGCAGAGCAGACCAAAACATAAACCAGGACGTTGCTCTGTCCATAATGGGGTCCAGCCACAAAGATAAGTAGAAGGGAGCTCACCAGAACACAGACAGCAAATACAATGAATCCTTGGGTAAAGAAGAATTAAAGAGCTCTATCAGAGTACAGTAGCACCCAGTGACAGATGTAACTGAACAGCAACTAGTGATGGAAGACAGGCGGGTAACTGCCCCATCAGTCTGTCTTTTTAGCCTCCACCTGTAGGAACCGGAGTTGGGAAGCAGAATTGGTCTCCAGCCTGAGCAAAGTTGCCGAGACAACAGCAGCTCTTTACGGTGCTGATCACAGCACTGCCCCACAATTCAGCCTGTCAGGGGATACGGCTGCCCATGGTGGAAGGTATAGGGGCACAGCCAGGCTCCACGGCACTAGTGGAGGTGGGGGGCTTGTTGACCAGGAAGATGGGGTGTACAGCTCTGCAGGAGGCCCAGGAGGGAGGCAGGTAGCTTGGGAAGCCCTAGCTGAACTCTGCAGGCTGTGGTGGGATAAAGAGGAAAGCACCACATCACAGGAATGCGAGGCCCTGCCAAAGCGCTCCCTCTAATGAGCAGCAGCATCTACGTGTTACTCTGCTTTGCTCTTCTCCCTGTACTTCCTTCCTCCATCTCCTGTGTCTTATTCTGCCATTCATGCTATTGCCCAAATTATATCCTTGCAACGTGATTCGTCCTCTAAATATCAGACTACTTTATCTTGGCTGTAACTTGAATCGCTTGTTCATCTTTGCCTGAAGTTCCTCCTCTGTCTTCCCTCAGCCATACCACTGCCACCCTTGTGTACAGGAATTCCCTCTCCTATCCTGGCACTGCCACAGGCCAACCCCTTCTGCTGCCAGCTGCAGCTAATTCCCATGCTCTTCACTTTTTGCATCTATACCTCATAGACAGTACCAAAAAAGCACACTTGGTAACTGTTAATGACCCAAATTCTCATCCTTGCTTCGGCACAGACCCAGTGACTTTGGAGCATCACCCAGACTCCCTCTCTGCAATGCAGGATTCCTGTCTGCTTCTTTCATCTCTGGTCAAGAGGACCTGACAGTCCTAAAAAGCCATTCTGAAGCTGACTTGTCCCCCTATCTTTTGAGCTAGTTAATAAGGTGTAATTCCTCTGAGCGTGTGCATTTAAATGCTGTTTGACTTCACCAATCTTTCAAGCTTAGAGCGTGGAGACCCCAGCCTTTTCCCACCACAGAAGGCAACCCTCAAGCTATCCTGGACACAGGGGAATGTTTCCTCCACTGGCGCACAGAACAAGAAGCAGCTTAATTACCCTTTAGTTCAGTCCTTCCCAATCTGGCCAACTTGTATCCTACCTTCTGCTGTCATTTCCAAGCCTGAAGTTGACAGGACCCCTTTTATTTAAGTACCTGGATCTTTCAACTTCTCTGCCATTGACTCCAGGCTGGAAACCTCTTCTTCCTGCGGAGCATGGATCACCATCACCATGGAGCCCAGGATACTCAGGATGCAGCCAATCTTCCCATGAACATTAAGCTGCTCATTCAGGAAGGTGGAGGACAGAACTGCACTGAAAGATAGTAAAAAAACCCCAAACCAATTAGGCCAAGAGATGGAGCAGCTGAGGGAAGAGACACAGGAAAGCAGAGCAACTGCTTCCAACACTAAGGAGTGGTAGGTGAGGTAAGGGTATTTCTGAGGCTGCTTACCTAACAAGGACACTTAGAGCGCCCAGTGGAGTTACCAGTGTTGCAGGGGCAAAGGCATAGGCAGCAAAATTTGCTGCTTCTCCAACTCCCACTGCAAGAGAAACTGTCAGGTGAGCATCAAAGTAGGAGCAATTCAGCATAATACAAGTTTGAGTGCAATCAGAAGAGTGCCTCAGTTTCCACCTAACCATCCCATGTTTCTCTGAGGTTATGTCGTGCAACCAGGAAAGAATAGCACCAGCAAGAGCAAGCAGAAGCCCAGTATAGGTTCTCTTGGGAAGAGAAGGCTCGTGGTTATGCATGGTGATCCTTAGTCACATGTAGCTATGCAGCCGAGCAGTAACAACAGAAAAATATTTCCCTATGTCCTCAAAGCTGAAAGAAGTTTTGACCCATCAAGTACAATTCGTTATTAATGTTGAAAAGGGTAAAACAGAGCTGCTGAAATCGCTGTAGCACTAAACCCACGGTGCTGGATGGGCTGTTATGACTACATAATCTGGGCAGGCCATTTCAGAAGCACTTAACCCAACACAGTCAGACCAGCTCCTCAACTCCTATTTAACAGGGAAACCTGGTAATGCTGAGACTTTAGAATATTTTAGTTATCATTAGATCAACAACATCCTCAGACACTCAGATAAAAATCAAGCAAACAACGATCATAATAATAAAACAAGAAAGCAACTGGAAACAACGACAAACACACTCAAGTGTGTCTTGCTACAGTTTCAGAGCAGGTACTTACTGCACAGCAGCCCTGCCCACCAAAGCCATTCTTGCAGGTACGCATGACCTCCTTGCCCTAAGTGAGGAAGAAAAAGGGTAACAAGAAACCTCAGATGAAGCTATACAAAAGGCTCATTGTCCTGCCAAAACTGTCTCAGAGAAGCAAGCAGGAGCAGCCTGACCTCTTAAGTGCAAGGCTGCCTTGAGTCTGCCTGCTTTGTCACATATTGGCCTGACCCACACATGGGCAAGCATCTATTCTTTTACCCTCAAAGCAAAGATTTTATCCCCTGGTTCTCCTGCGTCTTTGTTGGCTATGGGCGACGGCTGGCTACCCCGTGGAAAAAGTCTTTTACACCAAAAAGCCCCATAAACAAGGAGGGGGGCGGCCGAAGCCCGGCACCGGCCAGACTGCCCGGCTGGAGGCTGATGCGGCCTGCGGAGTCGGGAGAACGCGGCTGCGGGGGAGCAGCTGCAGACAGCCTGGGGCTGCCTACCCACCAGCCAGATGTGGCCGGGACGGGCCGCTGGCGGGGGGGGGCACCGCGGCGTTTTGCGCTGCCCTCCCAGCCCCGTCAGCCCAAGACCCCCACCCCGGGCCGGGGGCGGCGGTACCTGCCCTGGCGCGGCCGCGGCGGCACAGCCGGAGCAGCCCCTTCTTCTTGAGGATGAAGCTGCCGCCGATGAAGGCGCTGGAGGCCAGGGCCAGGCCCAGTCCCACGTAGAAACCGGCCCGCCCGCCCGCGCCCCCCATGGCAGCACCGCAGCCGGCCGCCGCTTCCGGTGCGCTGCCAGCAGCCTTCCCCCGGCGCCAGGCGGAGCAGAGAGGAACGGAACGGAACGAGCGGCGCGGGCCGCGCGGGCGGGGGTGCCTATGCCGGCTCACCGGGCCTGGCTTCCGCCGCGGACAGCTGAGCGGGAGCGGGGGAGGCTGTGGCGGCGGGGCGTGGGGCTGTCCGCCGGCGTCGGACAGGCCTTGCCGGGGGTGTCGTCCCGAGAGCAGTGCCGCCCTGGGCCCCGGAAAGGCCCCAGCTCCCCTCGCTGCCGCCCCTGTGCGGAACGCTGGTGGGTGAGAGCCTGGCCCTGGGAGTGTTGGGCTGGACTTACCTTGTAGGAGCCTTCTTGACGACGAGGTAATTGCATCTTGTTTTCCACGTTGAAGAAGAAAGGATGAGTAAGAGCAAGGACGATGCTCCGCATGAGCTGGAGAGCCAGTTTGTGCTGCGACTGCCACCGGTAAGAGGCCGTTTGGTCTGGTACAGCTGAAGTGGCTGCCATCACGTTTTACATGCAGCTTAGTCCAATTTGTTTGGCGAGCACCGGGCTTGGGAGAGGTATTAGCAAGGGGGGTGAAGTCACTGGGAAATCTGCAGACCTGGCAAGGGACATGGAAGCAGGCTGGGTGCTTTTGGCCTTGAGCAGCCCATTCCTGCTTATTTGAACAGATTTTCCATGGCTTCCTCTTGAGAGGCATTTTTGTGACTCAGAGCAGGAGGCTCGAAAGACAATTTAGAGGATTTAGAGGAAATTTCTGTAAGGGTAGAGCTTTAGCAAGTGCTGGGTCTTCAGTTGCTGTGGCTGTCAGTGCACTTGATGCTTTTTGTTAGATGCTTAAAGCTGAGACTGTGTCCTGCTGAGACCACGAGAGCTTGGTGAGGGGAGCTGTAACTTCCCCCAGAGCTGTGGTCCTCTGGCAAGGTATCTCTGTTGGGGGCCTCACACCACTGTCACAGCTGTATTGTGTTGGGGGGTGTGAAGGGCACTGGGAATAGCAGAGCCACAGGATTAACATGTATTGGGAGGAGGGTGCAATTTTCATTGCAGCTCTTGCAGTTGTTTTTCTGTGTTGGGATGGCAAGGGTGTTTAAAGCTGGGTAGGTTGGACAGAAGCTTTCAGTGATTCTCAGAGGAAGCACACCCAGTCCTGATGTAAGTCTGTCCAACCTTCCCAGGAATATGCCTCCACTGTGCGGCGAGCGGTACAGTCTGGGAATGTCACCTTGAAGGACAGGCTCACCATTGAGCTACATGGTGAGTGAGCAGGATCAGGGCATCTTAAAACTCCTCTGACTGACCACAAGTGAAGCTGTGCAACTTGCATGTGTTTTCCCCTGGAATTTCTGCTGCTCATGAATGTATTGCTCAGTTTAGCTGTTTAGCAACAGCACTAATCTCTCCCGTGGCTTTCCACAGCGGACGGGCGCCACGGGATTGTCCGTGTAGACCGGGTGCCACTGGCAGCCAAGCTGGTGGATCTGCCCTGCATCATCGAGAGCTTAAAAACCATTGACAAGAAAACCTTCTATAAGACAGCAGATATTTGCCAGGTATGGGCTGTCCTTCTTGCCTGCCCCAACAGCTTAATTCCTTCTTCCCCTCTCCAGGAAAGCCCTTGTATGCTTTGGCAGCTGGACACCCAGTCTAACATGGCCAGTTTCTGTATTCTCACAATATTATCAGTTCAGAGTTCCCCATGTCACTTGGTGTTTAGAAATCCCATTTCTGAAGCATTAAGTGTGATTGTCCTTGTAACAGTTTAACTGCTGAACTGAGCTGGGTGTGAAACATTGTGTTTCTTTTACCCCATGCATGTGAATCCTTTTGGCTCACAACATGCAGTGCGCAGTCATTGTTCGTTTTCCAGAAAAGCTTTCACGTCCTTTTGTCCTTGCATTATGATAAGCACCCTTTGTGTTTATGCGGGGATTCTAGATGCTTGTTTGCACTGTGGATGGTGATCTCTATCCCCCTTTGGAAGAGCAAACTGTTAGCATTGACCCCAAGGCAAACAAGAAGAAGGACAAGGACAGAGAGAAGAAATTCATCTGGAATCATGGCAGTGAGTAGAGGCTGTGCCAAACCCCTCCAACCCACCACCCCAGTGTCCCCACAGCTGTGCACGGCACTTACCACTGCTGTGTCCCGGCTGTGCTGCTGCTCTGTTTTCAGAGTTCTCTCTGTTCCTGAAGGGATCTTCTCTCTTTTGGCATGCAGCTCTCCCATTAAGCCATCTGCTTGACACATGCAATCTGTTTCCTCTGTCACAGTCACTCTTCCCCTGAAAAATGTACGGAAGAGACGATTCCGGAAGACAGCTAAGAAGAAGGTGAGTTGCTTCTCTCACAGATGTAGATGCAATAACCAAGGAAGGCAAAGACATTAGAGCTGTAACTGTCTATTAGTCCGGAAAACATGTAATTTCTTAACATTGCTTCACGTGTTTCCTTGCCCAAGATGAGGGTGAAGAGAGGGTAGTAGATTTAAACATTTCTTTGGGTGCTTCCTCCATGTTTTCCAAAGTGCTCCTGAGGGCTAAATCCTCTGTGCAGAGAACGGCTGGACTCGGTTCCTGTGGCTCCCTTGCTATAGTGTATCTCTTCCTGCTCGTTGAGAAGAAAGGAGGACTCGCATGGAAATGAGGCTTCACTCATTCCTGCTTTCCCAGCTGAAATCTCTCTATGCAGATCCTGTTCACTTCCCCAACAAGGAACACTACAAATAGAATAACTGTCATTTCAGCTGGGGGAGTGACAACAGATGGAGCTCAGAGACTGGCTCTGTACATATGCACAGGCTAGGCAAGGTGTTGGGGAGATGCAGCACCATGAGGCTGTGAAGACTTGTTCTTCTCTGCTTCACAGTTTCTGAGAACAGGATGGGGTGCTATTTTGCATGACATTTGGGAAACATTACTTGAGACTTTCTTCTACCCACAGGAGAGATTTGATGTCACTGCATTAAGATTCCTGGCTAGTTTAAAAGTGAAAAATGAAACCTTCTTTTGAGTGAGATGGGGAGGAGTTGAGTTGACCATCAGGAAACAACACCGCAAGGATTTTCTGCATACACGCGGAAAGTCTTCTGAAATAAGTAGTATGAGTAGAAAAGTGAGAGCGTACAACCCACCAAGTAGCTCTGTACAAAAAAGATGGATTGCTTTCTGGAGATGCATAATTTACTTTTAAGGTGAGCATGAGCAAAGGCTGAGCAGAAAGCATAAGAGAAGAGAGGCTTGAAATAGGGCTCTGTCCAGAGGTGGAGGGTTGGAGTTGACCAGCACCAGCAGTGTGCATGAGGCATTTCACAGTGACTTTGTTCTCTTTCCCCTCCCTGGCCCAGTATATTGAGTCTCCTGATGTGGAAAAAGAGGTGAAGCGTCTCCTGAGCACAGATGCTGAAGCTGTCAGTGTCCGTATCCTTTTAGGAGAAAAAAAGCTCTAGTTGGGGACAGGACACTATGTGGGCGTTGTGGAAAGGAGAGACAAGTTCAGCTTTACGTGGGCGTGAGAGACTGGGAGATAAGCATGCAAGAGGCACTGGAGTTCTGGAGCTTCACCTTTGCTTTGTTCAAAGCTCATTATTTCCTCATGGTAACCTTCCTTGTGGATTGTACTACGGTACTGAGCAGGAACTTACGCAACAGTAGAGAAGAAGTCACCAAAAAAAGGGGCTGGAGTGATTCGCCTTGGGTATCCATAGCTGCAAGACAAGACTTGTTGGAGGGGCAGTGATCTCCTGCAGTTTTTAGCGTTCTTTTGTTGTACTGCATCTTTCTTTTTCCCTTGACTCATCTGTTCCGGCTGTTAGGCTGGGAAGTCATTGCTGAAGATGAAACAAAAGAAGTAGACAACCATGGTTCACTCACCAGCCTGGACATCTCCTCCCCAGGGATGTCGGGACATAAGCAAGGCCATGGCTCCTCAGGTGCAGTGGGGAAGGCTGTTTTTTTTCTTTCTAGCCACTAAGTAATTGGTTGGGCTCATTCTCTCTGGGGTAAACCCTAACCAGAGCGAAGGGGAGAGGGCATTGAGACAAGCACCCTGTACTGACATGGTCCCTGGTAGGCAAAGGGTGCTAGGAGGTCATTAGCTGTGTTTTTCCTCTTCCCTTTTGCACCCTGCTAGAACATGATGAACTGCGGGAGATATTTAATGACATCAGCAGCAGCAGTGAAGATGAAGATGAGAGGGATCATCATGACGACGAAGACCTGAACATCATGGACACTGAGGAGGACTTGGAGAGGCAGCTGCAGGACAAGCTGAATGAGTCAGATGGGCAGCAACAGGAGAATGAGGGGTCCAACCAGATAGGTGAGTAGGTGGCAGAGCACAGCAGAATCACCAGGGTGCCAGGCAGGCTGCGCTGCGCAGCTCTGCTGCTGCTCTGCATCTGAGTTCACTCTCACTTCCAGTCATGGGGATCCAGAAACAGATTGACAACCTGAAAAGTAAACTCCAGGAGACGCAGGACAGGAGGAAGCGCCAGGAAGATCTCATAATGAAAGTGGAGAACCTAGCCCTCAAGGTGAGAGCTCTCCTGGGGTCTCTTCAAGTCTTCTGTTTAGCACGGGTTTGCCATTAGATCCAGCAGATTGATGCAGCTGCTGCCCCGGAAAAGCCAGGGGCCTTTGCCTGCTGAGTTAAAAATAATTGTGGTGTGACCGTACACACTCCAGCATTTCCCCATGGAGGCAAAGCAATCCACGAAACTGCAGATGAGGGGGCTGGTTGTCAGTGCAGCTTGAGACTTGCTGCACCATTTGACATATGCCAGCACCCATTCAGTTGAGAACACATTGGTAACTGTGGTCTGGTATGTTTGTCTCTGCAGACCCGTCTCCAGGCCGTGCTGGATGAGTTCAAGCAGCAGGAAGAGCGAGAGAAGCAGCAGGTGAGGAAGCTCCCACAGTGGCGTAGGAAGGACTGGGGCACAACACTGTTCTAGGCTTGGCCTCTGACAAAGTTTCCTGAGTCTTGTACCACACCAGCTGCTTTAAACTCCAAGTGTTACAGGTCGGGCGTGGTTGTACCTTATCTGTAGTTGCATTGAGCTTCCTAAGGCACAAGGAGGTATGGGAAATGGGGTTGATAGTAGCCTAACTTCTGGAGGAGCAGTGAGCCAAAACATGTCCAGTCAGCGGTACAGGGACGCTAGGATTGCTGCATGGGGTAAAACATGACACAGAAACCCACTAGCACTCATGTACAAGAAAAGCAGTAGGTGTAGGGTCTTGGCCGATTTCCTGCCTGGGCAGCTCTGCTGAGTTTCTGCCAGTACCAAGGCAGGAGGTTCCCACTCCCAGGTTCCTGTTGTGCTGCTTCAGCTTGTGGGCAGTGCTGAGTTCTGCCCCAGAGGTGCCCAGGCCTGCCTCCCTGCAATGTACAGGCAAAGCACATAGAAGTGCTTGGGCTGGAGCTGCCAGGAGTCCCAGCCATGCCTTACTGTTAATACCTCAGTCTCTCTTCCCAGATGACATCCCTGCAGGAGCAGCTGGAGTCCCTCATGGAGAAGTGAGGAGTGAGCCTGGGTCTTCGTACCTGCGAGCAGAACTGGAAGTGGTTTTTTTTCTGCCATGCTGAAGTCTGCTCTAGTAACATCCCTCTGCTGCCAGGTGTGCTGCTGGGTAGTGCTAGAGGCTTTGTGTCCAGACCTGCTCTCGCATACATTGTGTTAGGCTTGGCTGGTGGAGCTAAAGAACTGGACTATGCCTGTGAGAGCAGTCATACAGCATTTACTGTAAATATTCAGCACCGTTCTCCCAGAGGGGTTTAGTTCTCCCTGGGGCAGTGCGATGCAGGTTTCTGCATCTTACTAAGTCGTGGACTTGATGGGCTGTGGCCTGGTAGGAGCTTGTTCCTGTGTTTGAGGAATTCTGTATCTGCAACCTAGACTCAATAAAGTACCGTTTCCAACCCTGGTCTGTTCCTCTGTGGTCTCTGGAGCACAGACTAGCACTGCCTCTTGCCACCTTGTTACTGACCACACACAGGCCCTGGCTCGCACTTGCACCAGCATTGCTGGGCTCCTTCACTGAAATGCTCTGTGCGGGGCTGGGTCGGAGGGACACTGTGTGCAAAGGGGACCGTGTGAGCTGTCACTCTGTGGGAGGAACAACAGCCCTCCTGATCAGGGAGTTTCTTTAATTCCTAACAGACTAGGCAGGCAAATCCCAGATTAACCTGGCAGGTTGGGAAGAGGATTAGAAAGGCAGTTCCAGAACGCAACGGAGGGCATTGCGGGCTTCAGTGAGGGTGTGCGCCTCTCACAACCCAAAGGGCAGGGAACGGGGAGAGAGCTTCCAAGCTCTGCTGCCAGCAGAGAAAGCAAAAGGCCAGCAGCAGCCCTGGGAGATGACATGTGTGTCCAGATAGTCAAGAAAGGGAGATACCCTGAGGAAGACGCAGAGCTTGGGAAGGGCCAGAGTGTGCCCGTGTGCATGTGCCTGTGACCTGCTCCGGGGGGCTGGCAGGAGCAGCCATGGAGGAAACATACCTGGTGAATGTGGAAGGGGTTAAAAAGAAGATTCTGCATGGAGGCCAAGGGGAGCTGCCAAAGTTGCAGGATGGGAGCAAAGTAAGTCATCTTGGTTGTTACCCCAAAGCCCTAGGAGAGGGGAGTGGGTCTGACACCACCATCCCTGCCCATTATGGTTAGATTCCCTGCTCACCATCCAAGCTCCAGGTATGGGAAGATCCCATCTCCAGGAGATCCCTCACAAGCGGGGTGCAGGAGGGGCTGTTTTGGGTGTAGGCAGCCACATTGGCCTCACAGTGACAGCTAATTTTGCCCACTGCCTTCACCTTGCATTGGTGCAGTTACCCGCCTCCTCCGTCCTGGGGCCGTTGGAGCTCAGCGGCCACAATGGGTTGCTGGAAATCTGCCTTTCCTGATGTGTCAAATGAGTGAAGGGTGCCAACAGGGACCTCTTGGGGATTTCCAAGATTGCCCAGCCTGTGGATATGGGCAGATTAGCGTGGGTTCTGCCAGGCCCTGGTGCATGCTGTGGGAGCACTCTTTGTACTGGGTTATAGAGGGAGATCCAAAGAGAGCAGCAACATACAGCACCAAAGGGTGTTAAGGCACTCTACCATCTGCTTGCTGTCTAGACAAGTGGGTAGGAGGAACAATCTCCTGCTGTGGATGGAGAGCTGCCAATTAAACCAGCACTTCAGCAGGAGCAGGCTTGGCCCTGTGTCCTGGCCCTGTGGCAGAGGACTTTGGGGCTAGGGAGGGGACAGAGGGCTCTCACTGCAGTGCCTGCCCTGGCTCAACACTGAGCTTTCTCTGGGGCAGATCACCTTCCACTTCCAGACACTGAAGGATGACTTTGAGCGGACAGTCATTGACGACAGCCGGGAAGCTGGCATCCCCATGGAGATCATCGTGGGCAAGATGTTCAAGCTGGAGATCTGGGAGACACTGCTCAGCTCTATGAGAACTGGGGAGGTGGCTGAGTTCTGGTGCGACGCCATCGTGAGTGAGGGGCCCACGGGTGTCCACTCCCCTCCTTCCTGCAGAGCCAGGGCACAGGACCATGCACCCTAGAGATGCTCCAGCCTTGCCTGGTGCAAGCACAGGGTGCACAGGTGTCACTTAGCCATGGCACCAGGGGGGCTGCCCCAGAGGAAGGGGGTACAGGCTGGCCCCAAGCAGCTGAGCAGGGTGCTCCCCCTCCTTGCAGCACACGGGCATGTACGCCCTGGTCTCCAGGGCCATGCGGAGGATCGCAGAGGGCCGGGACCCCCTAGAAGGACAAAAGCACCGCTGTGGCATGGGCAACATGTTTGATTACCACAGCACAGGCTATGACGACCTGGATGAGCTGCAGCGTACGCCACAGCCCCTCATCTTCATCATGGAGTTGTTCCGGGTAAGGGGGATGGTGGGGATGGCTGCCAGTGCAAGGATGGCCAGGGCAGGCAGCTCAGCTCCCCCTGCCTATGCAGGTGGAGGAGCCCTCAGCATACAAGCGTGACACCTGGGCCATGAGCAAGGAGGAGAAGCTGGCGGCAGTGCCCATGCTGCACAGTGAGGGCAACCGCCTTGTCCTCCACAAGGAGTTTGGGCAGGCGGCGGCTAAGTACCAGGAGGCTGTCATCTGCCTGAGGAACCTCCAGGCCAAGGTGAGCAGGACCCAGCCACCTCCTATCATCCCTGCCTGGGTTTCCTCAGCAAAGCACTCCCCTGGGTACTCAGGAGGAGATAGCCACAGCTGTGAATCATCCACTGTGGCTCTCTGGGGCAGGAGAAGCCGTGGGAGGATGGCTGGCTGAAGCTGGAGAGCCTGGTCACACCACTTGTGCTCAACTACTGCCAGTGCCAGCTGGAGCTGGGCGAGTACTACGAGGTGCTGGAACACACAACGGAGCTTCTCCAGAAACACAACGGTACCTGTGCCCTGCATCCCACCCCCTCACTGTGCCCAAGGCCCTCAGGGACTCTGTCCTCTGGATCCCCCATCTATGACAATGCTCATCCCACATCCCTCTGCCTGTGATGGTACTTATGTCATCTGGCTCCCCATGTCCACTGCAGAACCTGTGTCCCAGGTCCCCCTGCCCATGACAGTGCCCATGTCCCTGGTTTCCCCTGCGTACGATGGCACCTGCACCCTGTGTCCTTTAGGTCCCCCTGCCCATGATGTTACACATCATCCAGATCCCCTTGCACACCATGGTTCCCCTTGCCCCTGATGATCCCTGCACCCCATGTCACCTAGTGCTCATGGTGGTACATATATGGCCCACGTTCCCCTGCCCATGATGGTACCTCTACCTACAAGTGTGTCCACCCAGTGTTCTCCTGTCTATGATGGTACCTCTGCTCTGTGTCCCCTGGGTACCCAGGGTCTCTAGCTCCTGTGGCTAGTGGCCCTCAGCTGCAGGAACCCCGCTGGGGGCTCTCCTCTCCCAGCAGACAATGCCAAGGCCTATTTCAAGCGGGCAAAGGCCCACGCTGCTGTCTGGAATGAGCAGGAGGCACGGGAGGACTTCCTGCGGGTGGCTCACCTCGACCCCTCCATGGCAGCTGCCGTGAAGAAGGAGCTGAAGCAGCTGGGGGAGAGGATGAGGAAGAAGCATGTGGAGGATCGGAAACGCTACCAGGGGCTCTTCCAGCTGCCAGGGGGACCGCAGGCCACCAAGGGGCAGGATTGCAGGGAGCTGGGCAATGGGGCAATGCCACGGGAAGAAGCACCCCAGGGTGAGGTTGGGGTCCTGGAGACCCCTGGGCAGGGGGAGTGGGGTGCAGGGACTGAAGAAGCAGAACAACCAGGGGCTCACCAAGCAGAACAAGCGACCCCCAGGGCCGGGTGTGAAGGGGCAGCGCCGGGAGAAGAAGAAGCCCAGGGGCAGGCTGCAAGGGTGGAGGTAGAAGTGACGGATAGGACAGGACTGGGGGAAGAAGGAAACCTGGGCACCTGTGGGGCAGAGCCGGAGAGCGGGGGAGCAGAGAGGGGGGCAGACGAGGAAGATGAGAAGGAGGAGGAGGGGGAAGAGGTGGAGAAGGAGAAAGAAGAGGAGAAGGTGGAAGAAGAAGAAAAAGAGGAGAGAGAGGAGAAGGTGGAGGAGGATGACAAGGAAGAGAGCCCAGTAGCAGAGAGGAAAAAGCTGGCTGTGGGGCAATGTGAGGCAGCAGGGGGGACAGAGGCAGCAGGGCTCGAGCAGGGGCTGGAGCAGGAGCAGGGAGCCAGTGGGGCAGAGGGAGCTGACACAGGGAGCATGGCCAGGGCTGAGCCAGGCAGAGCCCCAGCACCAGGGCCCCCCAGCGAGGGGCTGGATCCAGCCGAGGGGCCCTCGGAGCTGGGGGATGAAACACTCAGAGAAGCACTGGAAGAGGAGAGCTGTGGGGAGCAGCCAGCAGGCAGTGGCCAAGGAAACACTGGGGAAAGCAATACCCCCCCAGACGCCTTCACCCCCTGGGCAGTGCTCCAGGCTGCGCACTTGGGGGCAGACGAGGAGCTCGGTGGAGGGGCAGAAGTACCCCCCTGCCCCATAGCAGCCAGGGAAGGGGGCGATGCACCCCCAGGGCAGTGCAGCGAGAGCAGAGAGCTGGGGGCCGCGACCCTGGGGCACGGCCAGCCCTGAGTGGAGCCAGTTACCCCTGGATGCGGGAAGGGCTGCTAGACCATTGACGAAGAGGCACAGCACAGGCAGCGGGGCTGCTGTACTCTGAGAGGGAGCCCCAGGGCTGGGGGCTGGCCCTGCAGTGACATTGGAACAATGATGTCCTCACCCTGCCAGGGACCACCAGCCCTGCTGTACAGCAGTGCCTGCTGCCTCCCTGCCCCAGCTCATCAGCTCCAGCGCCTTTCAGCTGGGCCCCGCTGAGCTTTGCTGGCTGAGAAATAAAAGCTCTTCCCTGGCACCATGTACTGGATTTGTTCCTGGATGTAACCGGCTTCTCTGATCACAGCTCACACCTCCTGCCTTGCACTGGAGCCTGTGGCACAGGGATGGGGATGGGGCATTTTGCTCTACCCTTGAAAGGGGAAGAGCAAGAGGCTGTATTTCACACCCATTTAAGCACCTGAATCTCTCCTGTGTGAGAGCTGCTCCTGTACTTCCCTGCAGTAGCACCGTCTCAGGCCTTTGCCCAGCACCACCAGCCCTTCCAGGCAGGGGTGACAGCAGGCCCAGACCTACAACTATCAGTCCTGGGCAGGCTTCACCATCAGCCAAGGCTGAGCTGCACCCTGTGTGGCAGGAAGGGACTGAGAGTCCCCAGCCTTGCCATGGGCTAGTCCTCAGCTGAGCCCCTCACTGCACCATGGAGACACAGGAAACATGGGCAACACTTGGGGCAGAGGCACCTGGACACCTCTGGGCACTGGAGACCTAATGGGGCTCCTAGGAGAAAGCATGGAGGGAGAGGACTGCCTGCCCAGCACCCCACTGCTGCTTATATCCTTCTTGGGGCTAAAGGGTTTCCTATAGCAGAAGTTCCTGGGCAAGGAAGAGGGACTGTCCCCACACAGACCCTGTCCGAGCCCTCAGACTGCTGTGTGGCCCTCAGTGGACCTTGCTGGTAAAGGGTGAAGAAAGTCGGTGGTTGGGGGCTGCACCTGTGTCTGGGGAACCCAGGGCTCTGCTGACAGCTTCTGCTCTGCCTTGAATGGTGTGGGCAGCCAGGGCGACACAGGGCACAGGGACAGCTGTGTCCCAGCAGCTCTGGAGGAGTGGTGCCAGGATAGCACAGCACCAGGAGCTGCCCTGACTCAGCTGAGGTGCATGAATAGACGAGGCCAGAGCACCGATCTGGGTCTCAGTATAAATACAAATTTATTCTCTTTCCAGAGCAGAGATGGCGCAAAGCAGCAAGGACAGCAGCACCACAGTACAAGGTTACCAGAGCATTAGCCAGTCTGCTCCCCTCCCTGCCACATCCCAGCTCCCAAACAGCCCAAGCACCCAGCCTGGCCACCACTACTCCCTGCACTTGGCACCAGAGCCAGAAGCTCTGCCCTCATCCTGCCTTTTCCTTCTTCCAGATCCCACCAGGCTGGGTACTCCTGACCTTGTCCTCAGGCCAAGGCCTTGCTCCTCCCCACGCTACCCCCATCCTGCCACTGGAATAACAGGGAGGGTCCAGTCGGGTCTCAGGTTGGCATGTGGTCACTCGCCACAATCAAACAAGCAGCTTGACACACAGCATGCTTACAGCCAGCCTAACACTGATGCCACTGCTCCTGCAGTCCTGCCGCTCACCTGGATGTGAAAGGGGATGGCAAGGACAGCAACCTGCACCACTGGCAGTGGATGCTGCAGCACAAGATGCCGAACATCTAGCTGTAAGGCTTGCACCGCCTAATCCCTGCTGTGGGACTGCTTCGCACCTCTGCCAGCACACTGAAGACAACTGCATGGCCCTGTGCCCCCACACGCTGCCTTGGTCCAAATCTCCCCAAACAGCTCACCACTGCATCCCATCCCACCCAGCGACAACAGCCCCATCCCTGTCCTCACAGCAAGCCCTTTTTTGGGCAGGATGCTTCACACCAGCATGCAGCCCTGCCCTGCCCTGACAGCTGAGGCATCTCATCCCTCAGCCTGTGGCCCCAGAGCACCAGGGACCATCTCAGCCTCTGTTCTGGGGCACCCCACAGCACCTGACTCTACCTCTTTCTCAACATAACATGAGACAGCCAGCTTGAGGGAGCCTTTGGGCCCAGGAGCCACCACCACTGATCTACCCTGCCAGCTTGCAGAACAGCCCCCTCCACTGCCCAGCAGGACTTACCTGCTTCCAATGAGTGCCTCCTGCCCCTCAGCCCAGCTCAAATTGGGGCACAGAAGCAGGGCAACTGCTCCTTGGGAGTGGCAACGAGGTGCCCTGACTGTCCTGCTGCCTGCCCGTACCACTATGCTCCTGCATCACAGCCTAACATCCTTGTAGCCCCAGGGCTGGAACTATGGCTGGAGAAACCCCTTCCTGCAGTGCCGTGGGGATTGGCAGCTGCAAGAGCTGAGGCCTCTCATGGATGGAGCTGGATCCGGGCAGGACAGGCTCTCTGTGCCATGGCAAAGGCACAGCTCCCCAGGAAACCAGGCTCCCCAGCAACCTGCTGCCAGTCTGCTGGCCCTCTGCTGAGCTCCTCTTGCAGCAGCCCTGCTCCAAAGCAGCACCAGCAACAGAAAAGGTGCTGGTCCCCATGGGAGTAGATGCTGGGCTGGACCGAAAGTGAAGGGCAGCTGCACTTACAGTATTAGAATTTTATGGAGTGAGTCCATGAGAGTATTTAAGTACAGAATATATATATAAAATATATAGAAATATATGCAAATTAAATGAAATGGCTCTATTATAAAGACTCTCTCAAGATAAGGCTACTAGCTGGGCTTAAGCTCTAACATGGACTCTCCCCACTAGATGGTATGTACCTGGCTGGCTGTGGAGCACTGGGTGGCAGGGAGTTCAATCTGTAAAGCTAGCAGCTGGATACTGTTAGAAAGAATTTTTTTAAAAACTGGGTGGCTCCAGGAGTGTTTTGGTGCCCATAAACCTGGATGCTCCTGGGCACAACTGAAGAGGAATGGGATGCTGAGCTCTGCATCCCCCAAAAGCTGCGGTCAAAGGCAGCAGCCCGTGAGCACTGGGGGAGACAGGCAGCTTTCATGGCTTCGGTTCTTTCTTCTGAACCTTTCCACCCAAGCTTGGACACTGTGGCCGAGTGACTGAGCCAGCCTCCTGGGGAGCCCACAGTCCCACACCTGCATGACCTATGTTCCCCTGAGATCTTCTGGAGCTAGCAAGCATCCTGCACAACTAGCTCAGAGGGAGTCTGTGCAAGGTCTGCTGCAGCACAGGGAGCATGGCAGGGAGAGGAGGGGGAGGAAAGCAGCCAGGTAGCTGGTTAGGAAAAGCCTCTGGCTCACAGGAGGTGTTAGATAAGGGAGGTCATACCTGAAAGAGAAATGGAGAGGTCAGGAAAATAGGACCCAGAGCCACCTGGTTAGAATGGGTCTGGTGCAGAGCCCGGAGGATCCTGCTCAGGGGTGTCAGAAAGTAGGTGAGGGTTTGCGTGGGCAGAGAGGGAAGCTCTCCCCTGCCTGTGTTAGTGCTGGCACCAAGCAATGTCTCCCCCCCGGCACACACATGGGTAGCCTGGGTGAGGGACTGAATGCTGCTCCTAGGCTGGAGCACAGAGGGACAGCAGGAAGACTAACACCAAAACCCCCTGGGTGAGTGGAGCACTGTCCACACACGCATCCCCCAGTCCCCATCCCTGCTGGGAAGAGCTGTCCATGAGCAGCTAGGAGAGCTTGCACCATTGCTTCCATCTCACCATGTAACTGGGGCCTCGACCTCTCCTGGAGAGGGGTCTGGACAGGGATGAAGCAAGGAGGTGGCTCAAGGTGATCACTGCAAACTCAATGCTGGCAGGTCTGTCCATCTTCGCAGTGGGAAGCCCCCTGAGGTGCGGGGTCCCGAGCAGGGCAGGAGGCTGCCTTGCAGCTCATTTGAGGGGATCTAGTTGGTCCATACTCTTGGCAGATCTGATCACTTCTCCTTGCAGGTGTGAAAACTCCTCCTCATCCTCTCTGCACCCAGGCCACACACCAGTCCCAGCAGCACCGCGGCAGCATAGCTCTTGGCTGTAGGTGCTGCAGGGGATCGGCCATCGCAGGGAAGCTGGGATCAGGGCAGGGCTCTGTGGGGAAAACCTCATCTGAGGGAGCAGTAAGAGGCCAGAGATGGGGATTTCACTCGAGTACCTCGAGAGCTGGGGAAGGCGCTCCGCAGCTTCTCCATGATGTCTTCCAGGCACATGCTGACTTCCTGGGTTTTGGCTTCCACATCACCTGAAGCAGGAAAGAGGGCGGAGGGGGTGGTGGTGAGCTGGGTCTCTGGGCATCTGCCTAGCTAGCCAGCCAGCATCTCTGCAGGATGGCAGGGTGCAGGCAGCTTCCTGCAGCATTAAACCAAGGGAGTGGGGCTGAGTGCTCAGCCCAACCCCAATCCTCACCTGCAGCTTTGGTGTCAGGGGTGTTGTGCTCTTTCTCCTTTGCCTGGCTGCCTTCAGGCTGATGCAGAGATGAAGCCAAGGAAGAGGCTGCTGAACTGTTACCAGCTGACTCTGCTGGAGGCTGGAGAGAGAAGGGAGGTTTTCACCATCCTCTGTCCTTGTCCTCCCCCGCTTCTGACCAGCCCTTTCTGCCACTGTCCCAGCTCTGTTATGGCAAAGGCCACCTCAAGGATGGGCTTCCCTGAATCCTTGCTCTGACAGTACCTGCAGCAGCAGCTCCCTCAGCCGGTGCAGCTGGGACTCCAGCTGCTTGTTGTGGTCCTCCAGGATCTGCATGCGGGTCTCCAGGCGGCTCTTGTGCTGCCGGAGGATTCGTGCTTCTGCCAGGAGCTCATCATTATGAGGGTCTTGCACTGATTCAGGGGAGCCTGTAGCCAAGGTTGGAGACTCCACTGCCTCATCATGCTGCCATTTCAAACGTCTCAGCTCTCCCTGGAGTATCCTGCAAGATAGCCTAGGTCAGCATCACCACTCTCCTTTCTAGAGACTGCTGGAAACATTGGGGATGGCCCATAACTCAGAGACAAAACAATCCTGGAGGCTTTGCCACATACGAAGCTGGAGGATCAGCACACTCCTGGACTTTGCCCCTGCACCGCAGGGTGGCCTGCCTGCAGCTCTACCCCTCGGGCAGTTTACAAAAAGACATTTAACTGCTTCCTAAGAGGCTGAAAACAAGGGCAGGGAAAGGATCACCTCCTCCTGAGCCAGTCTGCCCTGCCTAGAGCCTCAACTCGTGTGGTCCAGAGCAGCACCAGGATTGTTTGCGAAGGGCTCAGGGACAAGAGAGACAGCAGTGCCCTGGGCTCACTTCAACTAGTTTGGGGTTCAGGAGGGGAACAGGTTCTGGGGATCGGGGCAGGAACATTTTGGGGAACAGAGTCTTCACCCTTCCTTGGAGAGCATACCCTCAGTAAGTGTTCCCATGAACGTTTTAGGGCTCAGCCTAGACACCTTCCAAACCAGCCCACTCAGCTCCTCCAATCCCCAACTCTAGCCCCAGCAGCTATCTCTTGGCTCCACTCTGAGCTCTGCCAGGCTTCTCCAGTCCCTTCCCCTTGGGCTATTGTTATGGGTTTGTGTGGTGCGGTTTTCTTTGGTAGTGGGGGAAGGGGCTGCAGAGGTGGCCCCTTTAAGAAGCTGCTGGAAGCTTCCCTGGCGCCAAAGAGTCGGACCTGCCTCTGCAGCCCAGACAGGGAGTGATGGTGGCAGCGCCTCTGGGAGAACATATTTAAGAAGGGGAACCGGCAGTGTGGGGGTTGGGAAACATGAGAGGAACACCTCTGCCGATACTGGAGTCAGTGAAGAAGGAGGGGGAGCAGGGGCGCCTGAGGAGGCTGATGGCCCTGCAGCCCGTGGTGAGACGGCAGGCTGTCCCCCTGCAGCCCATGGAGGTGAACGGTGGAGCGGAGGCTCCCGAAGATGGCCGTAACTCCATGATAAAAACCGCGCTAAAGCAGTGTGAGACTGGAAAGCAGCCCGCAGAAAGGACCCGCACCAGGGAAGTTC
>VYZV01006553.1:436-37406 GCA_013401275.1 Pandion haliaetus | reverse complement strand
TTGGAGAAGTTGGTGAAGGACTGTCTCCCATGGGAGGGACCCCACGGTGGAGCAGGGGACAAGTGAGGAGTCTTCCCCCTGAGGAAAGGAGCGGCAGAGACGATGTGTGGCGAGCTGACCTCAATCCCCATCCCCTGTTCCCCTGCGCCACCGGGGGGAGGAGGTAGAAAGCACCGGGAATGGAGCTGAGCCGGGAAGGCGGAAGGAGTGGGGGGAGGTGTTCTGATGTTTGGTTTCCCTTCCCAATACCCTTGTGTGGTTTTTTTTTTTATTTGATTTGTAGTCAATTAAATGGATTTTGTTTCTTCCCCAAGTTGAGCCTGTCTTTTGCCCGTGACCATTAGTGGGGAGTGATCCCTCCCAGTCCTTGTCTCGACCCACGAGCCTGCCTTTGGATTTTCTCCTCATCCCAACATGGCCAGGCGTGGGGGTGGGGGGTGAGTGAGCGGCTTCGTGGTGCTTTGTTACTGGCTGAGCTGAACCCGAAACCACGACAGCTATAAACCCCACTTTCAGAGTTGCCCATGCCCATACCTGTTTTCATCCTCTAAGTGGGCAAGGATTCGCTCCAGCTCTCCCTTGTCATCCATGTTGAGGCTTCCTGGAACCTGCTGGCTGCCCCCAGGCTCTCTGTCGGTGATGGGGCTGGAATGGCGCAGCAGGTACTGGTCCTCGTCCCTGTTGCAGCAGGTGGAGAAACACCTTAGTGAGAAACGTCAGTCTCATGAGATTTGTGTGCCCTTGGGGAAGGACAGCCTGGAGGGAGGTGGTTTTGCATGGGAGCTCATTCTGGCTGCTCCAGGTCTAGAGCTCAGAAGTGGCTCAGCTACTGGGTAGCTGGGAGTGCTCAAGAGACTCAGACTCAAAGGAGCTGGGAAGGAAGGCATTTCTGTGCCCTCGGTAGAAAGGGATGGAGCCACAGGAGCCCTGACTCAGCAGGAGGTGAGGAGGAGTGAAAGGAGGCAGAACTCACAGGCTATCGTCAGGGGACAGGCTGTCATTGAAGAAGGAACAGTTCTGGCTTTCCATCTCTGCCAGCCTGGAGGAAAGAGAAACAGGTTGAGATATGGTCAGAGACATCCTGAATGTCTGCTCAATGCACCCTGCTTGTGGCAGCCTCTACAAGACCCCTCTCTGGCAGGGTCTCCCAGCAGGCCTGCACCAATCTGCCCTTCTTTACAGGTTCTAGAGAGCTTTGCCTTTTTAGAAAACAAAAGCCTGCTGCTCTGGGGTGACAGTCTCTGGAATAAAGGGCTGCTGCCATGTAGCTCACTCAGCCTCCTCTCATAAGCAAAGGAAAGGGCTGAAAGCGTACCAGCTCCAGCCTAGGGCCTGAGCTACAGACTCCCTGGGCTCCTCGGGTCCCCACTCTGCCTGGACCTGTGGTAAGGGCAGAGGCATTACAAACAACAAGGCAGCAGTCATGGAAAGCATGCAAGCAGCACTGGTGAGTGCACAGGCAGAGCAAGACATTGAGGGATCTGCCTGATGAGAATCCAACCAGCAGCTCATACTGGGAAGAGCAGGAGGGTACATGGAGATTTCTTCATCACCAAGACACCTGCTGTCAAATGCATGGCGTTTGCTGCCAATTTGCATGGCATTAGCCATGTCCCAGGCAGGAGCAAAGTGATGCAGGCCTCTTCCCAATGACACTACAGCCTGAGCTGTCACAGCCAGCCTCTGCCTGCAGGCAGCATGCTGGGAAGCATGGAGGGGGCTGCAGGCAGCAGGAGCTCACCATGCATCTGCCCCGAAACCCCTCCACACCCATTAGAGTCACACCATACTCCATGCCCTGGTGTGACAGCAGTGTGCAGTGCTGATACCTGCTGGCAAAGTGCTCGATCCGGGAGTGGGTGTCAGCATGCGGTAACATCGGGGAGGAGGCTGGTCTGGAAGAGACGCACACTGGTCAGAAATGCTTGGCAGTCTTCACTCAAAGCTAGGGCTTGGATAGGCTGCCGTGGTCTCATCTGGGCTGAGAAGAGCCAGGGACAGGTTGGAGAGGGAGACTGGAATCTCTGCTCCTCCAATAACTAGGTGCCGTATCACCCCCAGAGCAAGTGCCCCTTCCAGCCCCCCCAGGGGAGCCCTGTCTTGCAGCTGAGATGCTGCTTCCATCCATGGAGCCCATGTATCAGGCAGGGTTGAAAGACACAGCCCAGGGCACAGCCAACTCACGTCTCAGAGAAGTCAGCCTCAAGTACGGACTGGACGGGCAGGTAACCTCTCTGCGGATGCTTGCTGAAATACTGCTTGGACCGAAACTTGTTCTTCAGCGTTGTGGCAAAGTCTCTCATGTTCTCACTGGATGTGGTCTGCAGAGACACAAACATAACGAAGGTGCTGCTTAATGAAAAGCGGGGGACCACAGGTCGGCATCCGCAGGAAAGAAGTCCCTTCAGGCTGGGCATGAGCTCCATGGAGGAAGAAGCAGACACAACTGAGGAAGCAGGAAGGGCACACAGCAGCTCTTTCAGCCTGTCACGGGGCCTGGCACAAGCCAAGCTGGGCATCGGTGGCTGCCATGCATCCTGCTCACCACAAGCCCCAGAATAGCAGGGACACAGGCAACCTCCAGCATGCAGAGGGGAACAAAAACATACACGGGATCCACTTCTGGGGCTGCACCAGCCTAAACATTGCAAGGTTGCTGCCGTTGATGGGGACCTCCTCTGAGCCAAGACCCTCCCAGCACAGCACAGCTCCATACCGGGGTGTAGTACTCCATGATGGGGTAGTGCAGCTTGTTGCCCTTGCTGGCCCGCCCGGTGAGGAAGCAAGTCTGGCAGATATCCACGTTGAACTGCTTCAGGCTCCGATACCTGAAGACATCAAGAGGCCACAGGGAAGCAGTGAGAGTCAGAAAAACCACATCGCTTTGGAGCCCAAGAAAAGCTCAGCAGGGGACAGAGGTGGTCTGTGTTACTCTCGCACCCCACTGAACACACAGTGCTGATGGATAAGTCCCCAGAAAAGCATCCTGCTCCTTCCCCTCTCCTGGCACCTGGTCTGGCCTGCCTGAAACACTGCTGCTGCAGAGCTCTAGGTTCCCCCAACAGCACAGATCAAATTCAGCTCCCTCCTACAAGACACCATGTATTTCCCTTGGGGGCCAAGATCCCATATCACAACCCCTACCTGAAGCCCTTGATGGGGCACTGCCGGCAGATGGAGCACTTGGTCTGGTGCTTCACCTGCTCAGCCATGGTCACCCGATGCAGCACGGCCAGCCACACCATGGACTGCGGCTCCAGGTTGGCCCACTCCAGGAACTGGGATGCCTCGATGGTGGGCTTCCCGTTGCTCTGGGGAGGGGAGAGGAAGGGGCTGTTCAGAGCTGGGACCCAGCTGTGATGGGGTGCAAGCTCCTCACCACCTCCAGGAGCTTCTCCCCAGCACAGCTGCTGCAGAGGGGGCAGCATGGGCCACAGCACCCTACTCACAAAGCGGAAGCAGCTGCGGATGCTGGGCTCCACATTGCTGCCCCCAAACGCCGCCACTTCCCCCAGCTGGCGTGGGACCTGGATGGCCTCGTGGAGCAGGACGCCAAGGTGCCGCTGGTCACACAGTCCTCCGGTGTTCGCCACTTGGCTGAAGAGATCTGCTGGCAGGACGGACACATAGCCCCGTCAGAGACATGGCTGATGTGCTGACACACCGGGCAGGATGCAGGCACAGGCGAGTGGTGTGTGGATCAGACCAGAGGCCCCATTGCCTGTCTCCATCAGGGAGCTCAAATAAGAGGGAAAAACTGAGCTATGATTAAATAACCTTTACCAGTATCCTTCCAGCTCCCAAAAACCAGGAGTTCAGAATCTTCTTGAGACAGAGGTTACATACATCACTTCTTTAACAGCCACAGCTGGCTTGTCCTCTATGAATCTGCCTGTTGTGGTTCAACCCCAGCCAGCAACTAAGCTTTCTTGCTGGCTGGGCATCAGAAGCCAAAAAGCCTTGACTTCAGACTAAACATTACTTAGCAACAACTGAAAACATCAGTGTGTTATCAACATTCTTCTCATACCTTGCTCAAAAACATAGCACCATACCAGCTACTAGGAAGACAATTAACTCTATCCCAGCTGAAACCAAGACACTGCCCAATCCCTTTATTTAACCCCTTGATGTTTCTTATGCTAACTTCTCCACAGTATCCCATGGCAGTGAGTACCATGGTTAAAACGCAGCGAGGAAAGGGACTTCCTTTAATTTGTCTGAAACCCACTTCCCAGCCATGCACCCCCAGGTTTTTTCCTTCTGGGAAGCACTGGATGACTGTTGCCTGTTTGCCTTCTCTGTGCTGTTCCTTAAAGTGCCATGCAAGCAAGTTCACTGCAGCACCAGTCAGCCTACAAAAATGCCTCCTAATTTAGGCAGCGTAGGCCTGGGAGGGAGGGAGGGAGAGGTGGTGATGCAAGCAGATTAGTCACCGCAGGAAAGTTGTTTCTCTGCTCTTCCTGGGCAAAGAAGGGCTAAGCCAGGAAACAAAAGCACTTCCACTTTCCCCATGTTACTCCACACCAGGCCCTGGGAGACAGAGACGGGGGACTCACACTGAAACTTCTCCTTGACCTCTGTCCCACACAGACATGCAATGCCGGTCTTGAAAGAGAGAGCCCTCATCTTCCCGCTGCGGCCACTGCAAGGCAAGATATTGCACAGGTTTGCAAATCTTTTGGAGGTGGTTTTTATGCAAGGGAGGGCAGCAAGGCAAGCCCTTGCCAGGCAGTCCCCTCACTAGTGTCCAGGGCCTTTTTGCAGCACTGCCAGCTGGAAGAATAGCATGGAGGTTTCCTTCCAAGCATGGCAGCTCCACAGCTCAGGGGAATGCCGAGGGAGTGGTACCTGTCAAAGACATTCAGCAGCCAGTTGAGGCTCATGTCCACACAGAGTGGCACATTCACCAGGATGCCCCGCTCCTCCTCCAGCCTCTCGTAGAGGGTGGTCAGGCAGTGGATGACCTCCACCACGTCCATCGCCCGGTCACTGGGCTGCAGGTCATGCTCACTGAAGATTTCCAAAGCCGTGGCCAGGGTTACCATGTCCACTGTGCAGAAAGCACAGGTGGAGGGATCAGAGACACAGAGGAAAATGGGAGAGGTGAGAACCAAGAGGAGGGAGACACAACCTTGCCCTGCCCTGGGGCAGTCTCAGCCCCACTGCAGTGGCAAAGATGCTGGCAGGATGGGAACAACTCCCAGAATTGCTCTCCCACCCATAAACCCCTCCGAAAATACCCACATCTCCACCTATAGTCAACTTGGACCACCATTCTGTGTGACTTTCCTTCCCTGTTGCTGTGGCCAACCATGGCCACAAAAATGCTACCCATGAAAGGCACTGTGCAGAGCTGCAGGTGCCCAGAGCTGGCCTCTGCACATGCTGGGTCCCTGTGGGGCTGGTGTGGGGAGGTGAGGGGCCACAGAGCCACACAGACACTGACCAGAGGTGGAGCAGTCCTGTCTCCAGCTCTGACTGGCAGCGGGTGTCAAGGCACAAACCTAAAACGGGGCTAGGACAGTGTGAGCTACCCTGGCTACCCTGCTTTCAGATTTCTATGGCCACAGGTTGTATGTGTTACCATGTTTAGCAGCCAGCAATCTTACTTTCCTGAAAGTCTTTCAATTTCAGAGACCATTTATGTTTTCAGTGCCTGGGGGATCATGTGCCATTTCCACACTATAACTTCACTCTGTGGAAAACTCCTCCCTTCTCCTGTCAAAGCTGCTGACAGTTGCACTGGGGCCCCCCAGTTCACACACCAGTATTGCTCCTGCTCACCCTCATGTCCATACTGCCTATGACTGCATACGGCTCTGACGTGTTGCACACTGCCCCTTTTCTACATGGCCACTCACTCCACCAAACCTCTCATCATGGGGAAGCTGCCTTGGCAGCCTCTTTGTCCTTCTCAAGTATGTCTTGAACAAGAAGCACTTATTCACGTTCTTCCACATAATTTCTGGGCTGGGAAGAAGGCACCAGCACAGCATGTGAGATGCAAGAGATGGGCAAAGATGCACAAGCAGCACATGGAAGGGATCTCCTTTGCTCTCTGCCCTTTTCCTCACTATGCCTGGTGTTTCTCCAGCCACTGCTGCATGGCAACTTTGCAGGGTGGTGAAAGCTAACTGCTGCTTTCCCCCATTTGCACTACATCAGCCCTGAATATCCCTGGGTATGGGACAGCCTGGTCACCACAAGTTTCATGAAACTACTCTGCAGCCAGGGTTCAGCTCCCTCGAGTACCAAAACTCCTCTCACCCTCACTCACCCTTCTTCCAGGCCTTTCACAAGATGTCAAGGAGCACAGGTCTGCCTGGGCCCCCACTGCTGCCTGGCTGTATCTCCTCTCCATCGGGAACGATTAATTCAGGAGGGGGTTTTCCTTCATCCTGCTGTTGTTTAATTTTGACAGAGCCTTAGGCGAGAGGCCTTGCCAAAAGCTCTCCAGCAGCCAAGGATGCCACATCTATCAGATTCCCATCCACCTGCTCACTGGTGGATTCCACCCATTGCCCTGGAAACCCCTCAACAGCTCCCGAGGAGCAGCTTCCTCTCAGAGACTCATGCATCGTGTTGAACCCCTATCGCATCATATCCACCTCGCTATTAATCCTTGTTTCAACTGGAGTTTTACCAACAGTGCAGAAGTCAGGTTTATTGGCTCCCTTCCTCCTGTTTAAGTAGTGGAGCCCTCTCTGCCCCTGCCAGCAAGACTGGTTTCTGCCCTTGGTTACATCCATGGCTTCTCTGGGCTCCTTTGGAGCTCCTGGGTGAGCCCCTGCCTGATCCCACAGCTTTGTAACTCTGAGATGGACCGCTTTGTTCTCAAATCTTGTTGACTAACACCTGCCCTTGAGGCATTTCTAGCCTGTGCCTTCAAAGAAAGAGGCTGACACAGACACCTTGCTGGTGAATTTTCTCAGCTTTCCAGCCACAACTCATCTTCCTAGCGCTTCTCGCCTCAGCTACCTGTCCCTTGGTGGGCTCCTGCCTTTGATGTGCTGATAAAAGCTTGTGTTAGTTTAATGCCTTTATGGAGGGTGACTCAGCAGGAGGGAAATACTTCCTGCACTCACATCGCAGGGCTTTTTGCACCCGTCGTAGCTTCATAGCCGTCCTATACGCTGAGAACTTGATGTTATTCAAATCCGCTGCAATAACACAGGAAAAGAAGAATAAAACCACAGCTCAACATCCTTATCTCCAGGACAGGAAGCAGCAGTTGCAGTTCCCAGACTCCAGCCGCACCAGCAGAAGCAGATTGCGTGCAGCAGGAGGAGGGGCAGAGCCTGGCAGTGGGTCACACCCCATTGCTTTGGGGGGCCCTGTGCCACAGAGGGGAGCAGGCAGGCTGGGGAGATCTCACATAGCACCCCAAACTGCGAAAAGGTGGATGCTACTCGGATGGCTTTGTGGCAGCCTCCTTACCCAGTGTCTGGTACAACTCCGTCATCTTTGGGTGGTCCCAGCATGTCGTCTGGGCCTGGTGACTGAAAGGAAAATAAAAGAAAATCAAGAGTCAAACTGGGAATTAAGCAGCTGCCATGAGAGATTAAAAAAGGACACAGCCAGCCCTGTGAGCAAGTCCCCCAGTGCCTGCAGACACTGGGGCTGCTGGACCCCAGTGAGCGCACTCCCCAACCACAGCAGCATGGAGGATGCCCACAGGACCACTTGCTGCCAGCCCCCCCTCCTTCCAGCCAGTGTCCCCCCTCATCTGGGGCACCTCAGCAGGCAGGGAAAGAGTGGCTTTTTCAGGTTGGGGTGACATGCTTTGCTGGAGGTCAGTGCTCAGGCCAGTCTGCTCACTGCTGCCCGCTCCTAATTGGTCCCCAATTCCTATTCCCACTGGGCCAGAGAAGACCACGAGCTGCAGTTGGGAGCACACTCACTTGATGTAGTATGGCACTTTGTTGGGGGAAATGGCTCGCTCCCAGGGGACCTGGACAGACGCTGCAAGAAGAGAGACACAGATGTCGGATCAACACCAAATGCTCCTTTAGGTTAATGCTGTTTCTGATGAAAGCCCAGTGGGACTGTGCCAGCAGGTGGGTGCCTCTGAAGAGGCTGTACCTTCCCAAATCACCAGCTGGGGTGTTGGAGCAGGCAAGTGGATGCTGCCTATAAGAGAGATGCAAGACTGCTGGTCTTGTCAGAGGCGTCTTGCCTCTCTTGAGACAGGGGCTCTGAATCTGGCTGAGCTCAGAACTCAGGAAGAGACGCGTTCTGATGCTTTTGATGATGCCCAAGGCAATGCTGTGGTCACCAGTGGGCAGGGCTCACAGAAGCTGGGATTTGGGCACACACAGAGCACTGCCTGTTATGGCCAGACTTGGGCACCCACAGCATCTGCTGTTCCCATTATTCATGCTCTGTGTGTCAGCTGCAGCATCTCGGGAAGATGAGGACGCATCCCATAACAGTTGCCGGCCACCCTATGTTTGTTATCTAGAGGATGAAAGCCCTTTTATGATCCTCAGCTATTTTCCCTTGTCACAGGCAGCTTATCAATTCCAGCAACTGGAAAAGTTGCTCTTCCTTTCAGATAGAAGGACATGGTCTGCAGAGAGACATAGGCCAGCAAACCCCACTGCTGGAGTCAACATTTCCAAGGACAGACCCCAGACTCTGGAGCACAACTGGCTGCCCATCCTTAGCAGGACTGAGAGCCATCACCCAGCAGCAGCTCAGCTTTGTGGGAACAGCATCCCTCTGCCTCACCACGTGAACAAAAGCCTCCTTAACGTGCACATTTTTGGCCTCCGAATGACTAACATGGGGTATGGGACTGCCTTTTTCTGCCACCTGTTGTCTTGCCCACCCAGTCTCTGAGGTTGGCACACTCCCAGCATCACCTGGGAGCTGCTGCTGTGAGTGTCACAGCTCTACGCTCTGAAGGTGAACCACATTCATATCCCACCTTGGTCCCACAAGGTGAGGTAGCACAACACTGACTTTGAGAGATGCCTCCTGCTCTGGTTCCTGTGCACCAGGCACTGCCCTGGGCCCTTTTCTAGCTGTGTGTGTGGCTCTGGGCTCAGCAACAGGACTCTGCACCCCATTCTCCTGTGCCACAGCCCATGCTAAGCCACTCTGCAGAGGCAGCCTCATGGCAGGAAGCCAGGAGGAACCACTCACGTACAAGAGAGGAAGTGCTGGGAGCCTGGTCCGAAGTCCCGGTGGGCATCTTGGAGCTGCTTCAGGCGTTCGTTTATGGAGGCCTGGAGAATGGGACAGAAGAATTCAATGGCAGCCCATCAGGCATTTCAGATTGAAGCCCCATTCAGGAAGGCTTGTGGATGGACTCAGAAATGCCCCAGCATGCAGGTCCTCTTCCTTCTTCACCTGCCTTGGTATTTGCATTCCCCAGTCCACCCAGCCCTCTACACCTCCTTCCACAGGCTGAGGCAGCACAGGCCACATCTCCAGCTCACCTGTATCCATATTTTCACAGACATCAACAAAACCACAGCTGGTACTGACCCCCCCATCAGATCCTGATTCTTCTCAGACAGCATCCTTTGTTCCTCCCATTGCCTTTTCCTGCTCAAGACCTCTACAGATTTACCAGCCACTTTCCTCACACTGAACTGATGCTCTCCTCCTCTAGGAACACCAGCTATACCATCCCTGCTATGCCAAGCCTTACTTTATCGTCCTTGAAGCTCAGCAGTGACAGCCTTTCCCCAGCATCCTCGTGCCTGTAGCTTATTTGCAGTGCTTGGTCCTGACTCCTTCCCACCTGCAGCTGCTTCCAGCGTGTGTTTATCTGCTCCAGGGTACGGGAGTTCTCCATGGACAGGTGGACATCTGAGATGGCAAGCTGGTGTGCAAGATCATTTAGCACTTTCACCCCATCCTTCATGGGGGAGAGCTCCTCTTTGAACAGCTGGAATCCCATGCCCGGGGGAACAGGCACAGGGCAGGGGAAAAAAGAAAAGAAGCAGGTGAGTGGTCAGGACTTGGATCTGATTCCTCTGCTACAAGCTAGGGTGGTCTAGTGGCTGGCAACGTGCTGCTCACTAACCCTTCCCACAGCGTACTTTAGCAGGGGGAGGAAAAAAAACCCAAGAAAACAAACCAGCCAGGCTGGAGATTACTCAAATCTCCTGAGAAGTGGGATGTGGACAATGGCTCACCTATGCTGAGCCACTTCACCTGTGTAAGGCCTGTGCCATGATGAGGTGGTCAGCACAGCCAATTGCTCAGGACACTGTGGGCCAAATCCACCCTCACAAAGCTAGGGGGCTGTCGCGGGGAGGACTGGCCCCTGAGACCCCAAGTAAGGTGACTGCATTGGACTGAGCAGTCAGGAGGAGCAGCACTGCCCTCCTGGGAAGCAGCACCTCATCAGCTCTGGGGCCAAGGCTGGAGCCTTCTGAGAGCCTGAAGTACCTTGGTCGACTGGATGTGCTCTGGCAAGGTGTCAATGAAGAGGTCCCCAATGGGTTCCCAGGTTTCACGCATGCTTTCAGCCTGGTCCAGTGTCATGCTGAGCTCCTCCATGGCCCCTTTAATCTCTAGCAGCTGCTCCAGTGTCTGTTCAATGTGACGGTGCTGGTCCACACACCGGGCCGTGAGCTTCTCCCACAGCTCACTTGCCACATTTGCCTGCTTCCAGACAAAGCGGCTGATGTTTTGGATCCGGTGCCGGGGAGAGACATCTGTGAAGGCAAAGCAGAAGGGCAACAGAGAGCAAAAATGAGATCCCAGCCCAGAGGAGAGTGGGCAAGAGAGGGAGGGAGGGCAGGAAAAAGGGAGATAAAAAAATCTAGGGAAAACTGGAAAAATTTAGGGAAAACTGGAAAGAGGGAGGGAAACCAAGTGATAATAGTATCCATCTCTGCACCAGCTCCTCTAGGTATCCAGCCTGCCCACAGACCTCTGTCTCCTGTCTGTCCTCACAGGCAGAAGTCCTGCCACCCTTTAAAAATCTACCCCAGAGCACATCTGATACTGTCTTATGAGATGCACCCCATCACGGGCTGTGCCAGCAGCCTCTGCCTTCGCCCAGGACAGAAGCACCACTCTGCGCCAGCCTGACCTTTGGCCAAAGGGTTGGAAACAGCCTGGTGCATGATGGCGCGAGGCAGAGTCAGGACACTGGGGCCAAATCCACCCTCACAAAGCTAGGGGGCTGTCGCGGGGAGGACTGGCCCCTGAGACCCCAAGTAAGGTGACTGCATTGGACTGAGCAGTCAGGAGGAGCAGCACTTCCCTCCTGGGAAGCAGCATCTCATCAGCTCTGGGGCCAAGGCTGGAGCCTTCTGAGAGCCTGAAGTACCTTGGTGCCACTTTGTGCCGCACCAACCATCTCCATTCCATCCTCTCCAGCCCAGCCCAGGAGGAGCTGTGCTTTGCTATGGGAGAACAAGGAAGGGGGAGCTCCACAGACCTTTGCTTTCTGAAGTTGGTTCTTCTAATTCCTCAAATGGATGCTGGGAAAGGAAAGCCTGTGCTGACTCCAAGACAGAGTAAATGTATGGTCCCCGAGACTTCACTTCTTCCATGAAAGCCTGGAGAGCACAGAGACGAGACAGCAGGCTGAGCTGGAGAATCGTGCCCCTGCTGCCCCCTCACAAAGGGCTGCAGTTATTTATTTGCTCCAGGGCCCAAACCTCACTGGAGACACAGAGAGAAGTTAACAGAGAAATATTTTTTCAGTTTGTGGAAGGAATGACCACCTGCAAGAAGGTGGCTCCTGCAGAGGTCTGGACTGCAGCTTTGCTGCAGAGGGGAGGTGGAACAGTGAGCCCAAAAGGGTGTGTTGAGCCAGGGCTGCACAAGAGGAACTGCTTTATTGATGATGCTTTCACAGGACTGCTTGGAGACACTCCTCACTTATGCAGTGAGAGCACGGTCGTGCAACCAGTCCTTCCAGCAGCTGTTCAGCAACAGGTCCAGCTGCCAGAGGAGTGAGGAGAGGAACAGCAGGATGACCCAAAGCAGCACATATGCCAAGGCAGACTTCGGAGGCAGGCTGGTTTATGATGTCCTCTCCTCCCCTCCAACTGCAGCCCCCCACTGGTTCTGTCTGCTGGATTGGCTATTTGTGTACTGGGGAAGTGGATAGCTCCAGCGAGGATGAGGCATAGCAACAGCAAGCAACAGTTTAGTTTTGTTTTCAAGGTAAAAACAACTAAAGCCCAACAGCCACTGGCAGCAAGAAGGAAATGCTCTGATCAAGGAAGCAGGAAACTGCTCTGTCTGGGTTTACCCCAGTTTCAGATATGATGATAACATGCTACTGCAGGAGTCACTCATGACCCGACTATGAGGTTGCCTTTAGACCAACTGACCTCCTCAGGCCCTGGGATCCCAAAAGCAAAGGCCAGTGAAAGGCAATTCCCTCTGTTGCAGAGGTAGCACACAAGGAGGAAACTAGGAGAGAAGTGATGGGGCCCACTACCAGCTGCAGCAGCTGCAGATGACTTGAGGTTGTAATGCAGATTTATTGTTTAAAACCAGATGGGCTCTGCCTGTTGCGTGCCATGGGTATTTGCTATGGGACTGGGGCTCTGCCTTTCCATGGGAAGCAGAGATGGAGGTGGGCAAGGACTGTGGACATGGTCAGTGACATGAGGCAGCGGTCCCAGGCAGGGCTGCCCACCTGCAGCTCATCTTAGCAGTGAATGGCTAAAGGGGAGGCATGAGGGAACATACCGCGTGCGTCTCCTTTTCCTGCTGCACCAGGAGGACATCACCCCTCAGGGGCAGCTGTGCCGAGAGCACCTCATCCTTCTGCCCAAGCCAATCTATGATCTCCTGAAGAGGCACCTGCAGCTTCCCACTGTGGTCGGAAAAGGCCTCCAGCCGAGCCCTGGCAGGAGAGTGAGGACAGCAGGATGGTGGTCAGACAGACAGGAGAGGAGCAGGTTTCCCGGGGAGAGGAGGCACAGCACCACGGCTGGGGTGGTGACCCCAGGCACCCACAGGACCCCACCAGTGACTGGCAGCACGCCTCAGCATGGACTGTGCATGACCCTCAGCCAGCATAGATGCTGCACTGCCAGGTGGGGTGAAGCATGGAGGCACTGGGGAAAGGAAACTCTGAGGCTATTCATCACCCTGGAGCCCCGAGCAGAGGACAGAGTTGCTTTGCATTTGCCTGTGGGTCAGGGCTGTACTCTGGCTAGCACAGAGGGCTTGGCTCAGCATTTACATGACTGGGCAGCTTCCAGGAGCCTTGCATTAAGGCAGGAGGCAATCAACACGCCCCAGTTAAGCTCTCTGTCATGCTGGCTGTGGATCTGCAACCTCTGACAGGCTGGAAGGTGTGTTCCCCCCTGCACAGTGGAGGGGGTTCCCAGCGAAGGGACAAGTGCAGAGGAAGTGGCGGCAAGGCTGTGGGACAAAAAGAGACAAGCCGCAGAGACAGCAGCGGCAGAGGGTGGAGAAAGCAGCAGAAAGCATTAAGGAGTGAAGGGAGAGGAGGACAGGATGGGTGGAAATGGAGGGGATGCTTTTCAGCATAGGGAAAAAGACTCAGAGGTCTGTGGACAAGAGGAGAAACCAAGCCAAGATCACCATGGATTCATGTGGCTCATCAAGCAAACAGATTCAAAAACCTTCTGACAAACACACGCTGCAGGCAAGGCTGGAAGGCCAAGCCAGCCCCAGAGCTTGCTCCAGGCAGGGACTCTTACCGAAGGCTGTGGGATTTCTTTTTAATCTCGTTCCAGCAAAGATTCATCTCCAGAGGTGCCTGGGGCCTGGCGGCACTGCTTGGAGCCCGGGGAGTTACACACAAAGGTCCTGCACCATCCTGCAAGGCTTCAACCTGGGCAGAAACAGAACCACGCTGCATCCAGAGATCGCTGCCTAGTGCTTATGGTACTTGCCTGTGGACACCTACCCCCCTCTGTCTTGATCCTGCCTGGCTTTTCAACTCACAAGGGGGCTGCCCAGCTCCCAGAGGGGTCTGTTAGCAGCTCCAGGGAAGCTCATGGCCATGCCTGGAGGAAGGATGCAGTGCCAGCTCCAGCAAGCACTAAAAGCAAAGGTTGAAGGAAGGGTTTACTGCGTATCTCCTGTTCTGCAGGATCTCTGTGCTCCTCAGTTATCCAGCAATGAACTTACCTCACTGCTAGGTATTAAATCAGAGCTAGCCCTTGTGTGTCACAGTCTCTGCAGGGCTAACGGTGATTTATTTCCAGGGTCCTGTTGTTCCTAGGGAACAAGGGGAACTGCCAACCTCCTTCATGCCATCCCCAGTACTGGGAGCTGCCGTCTGCTCCTCTACAGAAGCACAAGGGTATTCCCTGCCTGCACAGCAAATCTGAGATGCCGCTTCTCCTCCACAGATGCTGCTTCTCCTCCGCACCTCTCCAGAATGAGCAGTGGTGGGAAGGATGCTCTGAGAGGCCATGGAGCAGATGAGAGCAAATCCTAACCCAGCCATATGAAGAAAGTACACTTTGTACCACGCCACTCAGCCTGGAAAACTGGCTGATCTCTGGACAACAAATCCTTGGTGGATGGGGGAAGGAACCCTCTCCTAAGCTTTTAGCACTTTATCATGCTCCTGCTCGTGATGGCAGCAAAGACATCATTGCACTTGCTGGCAACAGCAACACACACCAGCAGGACTAGAAGCACCTCACATAGGACTCAGTGAGTGAGAGGGGATTTCCTCTCTGAAGAACATAGTTCATCGTGCAAAACACACAGACACATTGCATTTCCACAAGTGAGATGTTGATGCGTTTTGTTGGGGAAATGGCAGCATTTCGTTCCAATGCTACTTTGATATTAGAGCTCATGTGTGACAATTATCCCCAGGTGATTAATCAAGCATAATTAACTGCATTAGCACTTTCTAAACAGCACATAGAACAGGCAACCCTTTGCCAGAGAAGGGCAGCCACCTCGGGGCTAAAGCAGCAGCTCTTCCAAGGGGAATGTGCAGATACTTGTTACTTATCCTGTCCAAGGGCTCCTGGAGGTGTCCAGGGGACAGATCCAGCCAAGCCAAGGAGAACAACAGGCAGGAGGAAACCACCAGACAAGGAATTTGGCCGCACAGCTAAAACAATACCCCCTCCATGCCAGTTCTCAGAGAGAAATCAAATGATTGCCGAGACTGGTGCTAAGTTTGCTTCATCTAAAAACATCTAATGCCAGACTGTTATCTGCTTCCCCATCCTGCCACTCCAGGAGCATCAAGAAAACAAAGAAAACCATCATCCACAGAGTTCACAGGAATCTCGGGGCCATGAATAATAAACCACTCAAGCTAAAATTGCTGCTTGCATGTAGAAAAATCAATACTCTGCATGTGCACATCCTCATGACACTGAAGTAGGTTAGGCCCACAGCACTGCCAGGGAACACTCCAGCCCTCCCCTCTAACCCTGGGTGATACTGCAGCACAGCTCAGCAGAAAACACAGTCTTCCCAGCCTTGTCTAAGGAGAAGTTAAAAGCCCACCAAGCCTGTGACTCGCAGACCATACCCAGCAGATGAGCCAGTGACAGTGGCCAAGCAGGACATCTGCTCTCCTAGAACAAAACCCCTACAAGCAAGCAGAGGGAAAAAGCAGTGCTTTCCCTCTGAGCATCCCCTAAGCATCCCTTCCCCAGAGCCCCAGCAGCAGCAGCCTGGATCTGCATTCCCCCTCCACCCTTGAACAGCTTTATTTTCAGGCACAGAACACTCACACAGGCTCTGGTGAGCACATATACCTGTGCTTAGCCGCAGATCCGCTGCAGGGCCACTCAGCTTCACTGGAGGAGCGGGCATTGCCTCCCACCCCTCCGGGTGCCGCCAGGCAGCACCCGGCAGGGAAGCAGGCAAGTGCCCTGTGCTTACCAGAGCGGGGATGCCCTGAGAACTGACCCCCCAGGAATCTGGAGGGGGCGGCTGTGCCTCGCAGCCAGCCTCAATCTCAGCTTTGTCCGGTGGCATTCCAGCAGCCTCCAACCTGCCTTAACCCCGGTGGCTGCCCGCAAAGCACAAAGGGGACAGAGATCTGCCTGCTGCAGGGCACCCTGGCATGGGAAAGCTCTTTGTGGGAAGCTGGCTGTGCACAGAGGGATTGCTCCGGGCACTGGGGAAGATCCATCTCTGCAAGAGCATGACAAAGGTGATGGTGGGCTGGGATGGGGTGACCAGCAGAGACCTTGCCCTCAGATGCTGGAGCACATGCAGGGCAGACAGGGGTGTTTGCCAGGGAAGAGATTTACCCAGGGAATGGCCCCAGGAAGCTTTGGCTACCTGGAACATAAATAGTCAGGTCCTTGAGACCTAACCCCCAAGAAGCCAAAGATGCCCTCATGCCCACCATGTGCCCCAGCCCAGCACTGGGTGCCAGCACAGATGTACCTGCCCACCTAAACTGGGTGCAAATAGTTTGTTTTTGCCAGAAGGCTCTGGGCTGGCTCCTTGTGCCCCCCACAGCCCTGCTGCCCAGCATTGTTTCCGTGCTCTCCTCCACCTACAGGGAGGGAATGAAAAGCTCCCTGTATCTCTCCCTCTCTTCCCCTCCTTCCCTGCCTGCACATCTGACTGCTGCTGTCTCTCTCTAGGACCAGCACAGCCAGCCTCCTCTCCCCACCACCTCCCAGGCATAACAGATGCAGAACCAGCTCCCAGACTGGAGGAGGGGGCTTCAGCAAGGCCAGGGCACAACTAAGGATGGGTTGTCTGCAGCCTGCAGAGAACTTTCAGGACAAGCAAGGACAAGAGAGGAAGGCTGTCTCCTAGGTGGCAACACCTACACCAGTGAGGAGGAGGGCATGGCAGACCCTTTGAATGAGGCAGGCTGTCATCTAACATTGCAGGAGCTAGCGGCCAGCTGGTGCATGGCACCCAACACACTGATGCCCACACAGCAGAAAGCCAGGCTCAGGCAGGGAATGGGGGAAACCTGTGGTGGATATGACCTGAGCTGACAATGTCTGCATCCTCCCTGTGTGCTGTCTTCCAGCTCAGTGGTGGTGGGTCCCACAGGGAGTCCTGCCCCAGCTCTCCTCCCCTCTCCCAGAAAACCCCCTCATATTGGCTTGGACTGCTCAGGCAGCTCAGGAGGCCACTTGCCAGCTCATCTTATTCTATCCCTCTCCCTCCTTGCTTCATCTGCTGGGCTGTTCATTAACCACCCATGCACTGGCCCGGTAGCAGCTACCTAACAGCCACCCCAGGGCCAATAAGCCCTAACTCAGCTAGCAAGAGCCTGCCCCAGCTGCAAGCCTCATCCTTGCATGCTGAAGCCACTCCAGAGACAGCTCTGCCTTCCTCCTGCAGACCCTGGCTCTCTGGGGCAGGATGGGCCCAGGCTGATAGCAAGCCAAAGCAGAGAGGAGCCCCATGCTCAGCCTTTGCTTTTCATGTTTGAAGCATGATGAAAAAGGAAAAGGCAGAGCCAGGGACCTCATTTGTCTTGGGAACAACACTGCCAGTGCCCAAGGAAAACTGGCACCGTCCATCATCCATTGTCAGGTAAGAGGTACCTTGGGGCCAACAGCTACAGGCAGCAAAGAGGAAGCCATTCTCTAGCAGAGTCGAGGCAGCATTTCCCCAGCCTTGCTGTCCTGGGGGACCCAGGACAAGGTGCTAAACCAGCTTGTGACGGCTCAGTGCAGAGCACAGGCAGCCTTGCAGACAGTTGCCATCACACCTTTCTGTTCCCCTCCACTCTGCCCTGCCATTTTCCCAGGGATCCTGGAGACCTTCACCTCTCTGCTTGGCTTTGGTGAGGAGCCTGGCCTGCCAGCTCAGAGACCCTGGAGGAAGGAGGAGAGAGACCAACAGTGTGAGCATCCACTTTCCATTCCTCAAGGTAACTAGACTAGAAAGAGGTCAGGATCCTCCTCTGCCTTACAGCATTTGCCAGGGGCTTATTTCCAAGCTCTTCTCTGCAAGCAGGAATGTTAGAAACCTACATTTTCAGTAAAAGCTGACGTTCTTCCAAATTTCCAGGAAAAAAGTAAACCCACCAAATACCCAAGAACTGTTAATGGTGGTCTCTTGCTCTTCATTTTGAAGGAAGCTTGAAATCCAGCTCTGCAGGTTGTCGCTCTTGCTCTACTTTCATAAACACTTTGCAGCCAAAACGGTCGAGGAGAGCTAATGTTCTCATTAAGGGCAAGCTGATGGGGGGCTGGAGGTAACAGTTTCCCTGCCACCAGGAACAGAGGTCCCGGTTTGCTCCACAGACATTGGCAACCACTGCAAAAAGCTGCCATGAGAAAAGCTCCCGGACCCAGCTCTTACCTGAGACAGCGGGTGGGCAGTGCTGCTGTGCTGTGCTGGGCCTGTGATATGCCACTCAGGACATTGCAGGAGGACATAGGGCCATTCCTGCATCACCAGGGACTGCATCAGAACTGATGTTCTTGGGGATGGAGCCAATTCTGGGCACGAGCACCTGAAAAGCAGCATGAGAGTCCCTGGGTCAGTTTGCACCTCCTCATGGAGCTGACCCCCTTTCCCAGGTGCCTAGTGTGCTGCCTTCATGAAGGCTGAAGACTAAAAGGATGCATTTGTTTTAATATATTTGTACTCATGTTGTGATCTTTTTTCACCTAAATGTCCAACCCTTTTTGCATCTAATTATACAATTTGCTGTAATGATATCCTGTGTTAGTGATTATGTTGCATTTTTTAAAAGGGTTGGGTTTATCAAACTACAGGAGATGCCCAGAGTTTAAAGGAAGAGGTGAGAGAGGATCTCACTGTCATGTCCACTTATGTTTAGACATAATAGACATATCCCCATAACAGACAATATTTTCAAACATATTCTTTTTCCCTTTTATGTTCAGAAGGGAAATTTCCTAGAGCGTCAGTCCCCCATACATGCATCTCACACTATCAGCTACCTTTTAATTAGTTTTTACTCATTATGAGCTATAAAATTCCCTTTTTTATTCTGTTTTTAAAACTGTATGACCCATAAAGCCAGTTAGCAGTGGCCCCTTGTCTATTCTATAGTTCTGAAATGCAACCTCTGGTCACAATGCTGGTTTTTTTGTTGTTTGGACTCTGAATAAGCTAAAATAGTGAACAGCCACAATCATCTTGGCTTTACAGAAAGACATGAGAAAATAAAGCCTAGAGAAAACAGTGCAAGGTAATATTTACCTGAATCTAGCAAATTTCTAGAGCTGAAGCACAATCCCACAACTCTGCATTTGGCCAGTGGCAGTGCCATGAAAGTAGCTGAACACAAACATATTCACAGTAGGATGGAGACCTAACGTACAAAAGCTGTGAACATTACACAGGGCTTTGCCCAGACCAGACTCGGCACATCTGAGGTCAGATGAGCAAATCAAGAGTGATGCTTGAATACTGCCTGTGATGGGTCAAGAGCCAGTGCTGAGGGACTGTGCTGTCTCCTGTCCAACCCACTGCCTAACTTGGTGATTGCTTTCCTACTTTTAGAAGGAAACTATCACCTGGCTCCAGCAGCCAGACCTCGTGTCCAAGCAGAGATGGGACTGCTTCCAAGGTACAGACGGAGCGATGCTGCTGGAAGAAGGTTGTTGGCTCTTTCACACCCAGCTCACTTGGACCAGCTGAGAAACTTCCTGCTTGGTCCTGGCAGGGCAGGAGCAGACAGCACGTCCTGTGCAGCCAGAAATCACACTAGACAGCCAGGCAAGGAGAAAGCCCCCAGGCCCTGGTGCATGCTGGCACCCCTCATGCTTTCACATCTCTCACTCCCTTGCCTGGGCTTTCACTGCCTCTCCCCCCCTCCATTACACACATTAAGCGAACAGCTTATCCTGTTACGATTTTTTTAATCCCTTAGTAATTTCTACAGCCATAATTCTCTCTCTCTCCAGCAGAACAGCCTGTGCTGAGCTCTCCAACATGTCAATAATCCAAGGTCCTGTCCTCTACCCCTCCTGCCCATTTGCACAAATGAACGTCGCAGACTGTGCATTGCAGCACCCTCGCCCTGCTCCTTTCCCTGTGCAGGCATGATTATCAGGGCACATTAATAGTTATAAACTCCAGGGTCTTCAAAGCCCCACAGCCTCGCGGGGCAAATTCACCTCATGCAACTTCAAGGGTACAGTGGATGATTTCCATCTTTGACAGCAGGTAACACCACGTCCTATTCCTCCAGTGCTTATGCTATTTGGGGTCTGAGCTGTCCCTGATCCTCTAAATGACCTCTAGATGAGGGCCAGTCTAGCAGAGATACAATTCTCAGGTCGTGAAGTTATTTTGCCTCAAAGCCTCCATCAGAGGAATAACATTGAGCTCTACCACATGACTGGGAAATCCATGGCTTTTGCCAATGAGGTTCTGTGATGTCTCATTGCAGCTGCCATCCTGAGGCTTCAGTTCTTCTGTGGTGCAGTGCAATGTAATTGCAGTGATGTGTGCTGGCCAGGCAGGTTCAGCCAGCCCTCCAACACCACACACAGGGGCCCTCCATTCCCAGTCCTCCCAGCACAGCCTGGTCTTTTGCTCCTTTCACCAGTGCCACAGAACAGAAGCAATACTGGGAAGGTCACTAGCTCTGATCTTACTGCATTTTGCTCAAGGACAAGTCTTCATGCACAGCATGGGTGCTGTTCTGGAGACAGAAGTGAGTAAACCATGTCCTACGGGTATCCATGTGTAGGACGTGGCGGGTCTCCATGCTGTTTGCCAGCATTATGGAAGTAAGGACAGCCCTTGCCTCACCTAAGGGCCAGGCTCCTGAACTCCTTCAGTGATGACAAGGTCTGTCAGGACACAGAGCCATGGCACAAGGGAACTAAAGCCTGTCTGAGGCAGCACTCAAAGAACAAGACTGAGCTGGAAAGCTAAGTGCCAGCAAAGACCACTACCTCAAGTATGTGCTGTGCAATACCTTGCTGACACAGAAACTTTATTGCAGGTTTGATGGCAATGGCTCAGCTGCTCTTTGCCACTCTGCAATTGCAAAGACAAAGCCCAGATGTGGAGAACCCAAGATAATATGGAAATAACTCAGCTGCATGGCAGCCAGCACAAAGGAGGACATTCACTGGGAGAGAGAGACAACCAGACTGTGAGGTACGACTGCAAGCAAACCAACAGCTACCTATGATCCCTTGCCAAATTCCCTGCTATTACAGGAACCAGGCAAGGAGAAATGCTCTTGATCTGCTCTGCTCCTCTGTCGTGGCACACAAAATAGCTCCCAACTATTGCGCTTTTACTTCAGTGCTTCAGTACGGCACTGTGTCTGGGCACTGCAGCATGTAGAGTAGATGTTTTGGGGATGCTTCCTGGCTAAATGTCTATTGCCTGCTGCCTAAGCCTGTCAAGAACTGAGCCTGTGATTCACCTTGCCTCTCCCACACCAGCGTTCACCCTCTGCACACGGCTCGAGGTTGGTGTTGGAGACCCAGCGTGCTATAGCCAAGGGACAACATCCATCAAAAAAGATTTACGTGTGGGCAACTAAAACTACCATCCCCGCAGTCTACTACAAGCATCTACTTGAAAAGAAGTTGAAAAATCCTCCTTTGGAGGACTCAGGGAGCAATGTGGTCAGGCAGTTCAACCAGATTTAAAGCGAGGCTGATCCTGTGAGCACATTTCTGTGAAAGAAGAATAAACATCAAGGCCCATGTGAGCAGAAGGAGGTGAGAATTTCCACAGGAGGACATTGCAAGAAGCAGTCTTACAGTCACCACAGAGCAGGCATTGGGGCACTGCACCCATAGAGTGGAGAGAGCAAGGAGTGAAACCTTTCCCACTGGTGTGTCTCACCTGGTCTTTGCTGGAGGTCCCCACTCCACCACTCCAGGCCCAAAGGTGATCAGACCCTTCCTCAGAAAGGTCAGGTACAACCTTGTTACATGATGCTGTTTTGCATCCTCCCACGTGAAAAGCACCCAACACTTGCCTTTTGCCCTTAGTACACCTTAAGAAACAAAGCATTAGACATTTCACAGTGTTACAGCTTCAAAACACTTTAGTAACCAAGTCACAACTTTTTAGCCTAATTTGAGACCATGATAATTATCTTGATGTTACATGCTCAGGTGCACAGGCTATGTATGCCCCATCTCCTGTAGCATCTCTTCTCCATCCCAGCCAACAGTAAGATGACAGCTTGCACACATGATGCACAGTGTATTTCTGCTGTTTTGCTGCATTTGTTTAAAACCCTCCTGATTCAAACCCAGATCCAAACTCTCCCAAGCATCAAGGGAATACACACTGCACCTGACCTGCATCGCTAAAAGTAACCCCCAGGATTAGGGACCTGGTGTGGAAGCTAGAGTCCAATGTCAGGTGTTGAATTTCTGGCTCTCTACCACATATAACAGCAGCAAATAGAGCATATAGGTCAAGAGGTCTCTCAATCACAAAGCTTATGTTTTGAATTGCTAATTTCCTCCAAAACATTCTTTCCAAGCTGAAACTTTCCACTTCAGATCTTGGCCAATAAGGAAAAAATATGGCAACATTTTAAGGCAAGGCAGCTCAACTTTTATCCCATGAGGGGAATGGAAATATAAACATGTTCCCTGCTGCTGGAAATGTTAATGACTTTGTTGTTTAACTTATTGTACAAGAGAAGTAATAGCATTTTAGCTCAGCATGCTCAGTGTCCTTTAAGGGGAAAGGTGGGAGGCTTGTAGATATTTCAAAGTTCAGCTCCCATGTAGATGCTAACAAAGAGAGCATTCCCAAGCTGGCAGACAGCAGGACTCCCTTGACAGTGCAATAGCACATCCTGTTCCAGCAAAAATTATTTTCTGCACATGTAAGTAAATAGTTTAAGCCTAAGATCGAGGGCCAGCAGACCTATTTCCCAAGACCCCACTAGGTCAAGGTTTGGGGAGAGAAGGAAGAGGAGTCTTTGTCCCACTGGGACTAAGTGTACAAACAACACAACTCCCTCTTAGAGCATGGGCCCTTAGTCTCCACCTCTTCACAAACCAGGAATAGATACCTAAACACACTCCTTAAAAAAACCACCCCAAAATTCTCCTGGTTCTCACTTGCTCCTGTGCACAAGTAAAGAGGAAAGGGACTATCAGCAATCTTCCACAGGAGCAGGCATTTACAACCCCATCATCCAAGGGCTAAAAAACCCAGAAGCCAAAGCTGCAGCTGGGCTTCACACTGCACTTTCACCTAAGTACCAGGTCCCCTTCATTAATTAAAATGAAGGGTCCTTCAATTAAGCAGCTGTCCTTAAGAAGTAACATAAAATCTTTGCTGTGTCTGGTAGTGAGCAAGTAGCACAGAAGTTGCCTTATTCACTGACGGTGGGTGAAGTGGGGCACTCCCACATCTAATGAGCTGCATTCTTAAATGACCACTTAGACTTTGAGCTCATAACAAAAATGTAATTTTAGTTCAATGGATAAATAGGTGCCACAGGTCCGAATAAAGAAGCAGCATCTTTTCTGCTGGCTCACTCGCTCTCCATTTTCCCAAGCAAAACAATAAACACATGCACACAAAAACTCAGGCTGAAAAATTTTACCTGTTAGTCTCGCACCAGAGAACTGGGATGATGATGTCCCCAGCTAACCAGGTGAGTGGGGGTGCATGCCCACAACATGGCCATGCAGAACTGACTGCTCCTCTCTCTGCTTAAAAATAACTTATGGGAATTTATTTGGAAGACTGAAATCTAAATTTCTTTCACACACCATTTCAGACTCCCAGCTGGGTTTTAAGCTGCTCTCTCCAAAACTCACTTTGCCTAGGAATTCTTCCCATCTCTTCTCCTCCTCCTTCGATTAGACAAGTACTACGAATAATTACCCAAGCACCTTGAGGACCCAGCTGTAAACACACAGCCTCACTGTGCTGGACACAGAGAAGTTGCTGTCTGGTAGACCTGACAAACAAAAGGAGCAGGGGAAGCAGCAAATATCCTCCAACCTCCCAAAAGGGACAGCATGGGCCTGGCAGGGGGCACTTGCCTAAGGACCAAAAGAAGGTTGCACCAACCATAAAAATTGAACCCATTTCTTCATAGATTTGGTCATGTCCTGTAGCCCTGAAACCAGCCTATTTAAACCCACTAAAAATCCTGAGTCTTGTCTTTGTCTTTCTCTTCTAGGAACCTGAGCTCTCCCTTCCCTGCTGTTAGAGGCAGGAAACAAGTCTTGCTGCATTGTGAAAAACACCTCACCCATTTGCCATACTGTATAACTGATCAGCAATAGCAGGAAGAGCACACCCACCACACAGCGATAGCCAAGGTAATGCTGTGCTAACTTTTGGGTTCCTTGGTGCTTTGTTTCTCATTCTCAGTGTCAAACTAATATCTCTTTCTCTGTAATGAATATTCTGCCTTGCCCTCAACAAGCTTGAATTTATAATAAACTCCCAGTCAAAGCACAGGCTTCTCTGGCCTTCTGAGGCCATGCATTTTATAAACAGGCTGTGTGCCACATGAAGTCACATTTCCTCTCCTTTCTTGAGATGTATCAGAGCAATCCTATTCTTATGCTAAGGGAAACAGCAAAGGAAAATGCGGTGGAGCTATTTTGGCTCAATTCTGAAAAGCTCAGTTTCATCTTTACACACCTGTGAAAATGAGGGGTTTTTTGAAGACTGAATTCTTTCTCGTCAGTATGTCTTGTTTCACGAGACTTACAATTCCTCCTTTCTGCTTTTATCATAGGCATCCAGCCTTAAGTGGAGGCCCTGAATATATTTCTTAAAATAGTATTAAAATCAGAAATTCACCATATGTCTCCAAAACTCAGGGCTTTCATTTGAACCCATTGATTTATTCCCTTCCCTATCTCACTTTGTTTAGTTTTGAAAAGAGTCACTCCAACCTGAGCAACCCCATTTACAGTTACAGTCCTGGCCAATTTTAGTGAGCAGGATTGATCTATCTCAGGTATTAAACCAGAGAGAGATGGTCCTCATCTTAATTTCTTCAATTAACAAAGTATAATGGAGTGGTCACAGTGACCACTCCAACGCCTTCCCATCCCAGCACTTCAGGCACCCATGTTCCTGACCACAGTGCTGCAAAACAAGATAGTTTGAAATTGCCCATCTATAGTCTGGTCCCTTTCTAGAGTGCCATCACACACTTCTTGTCACCAGAGCCCTGCCTGGCTAATTCCCGCAGCAGCAGAGAAAGCAGCTTTCAGCATGGGGAACTGGCAGGTGAGGATGCAAGGTGGCACCACAGACACGGCAGGCACACACACTACACATGGCTGCCAGAAAAACAGAAACCCTCCCGGTGCAACCGAGCCTTGCAGCTGGGACTTTACATAGTGTGTTGTTGTAGGCTACTATGGTCGGGCAATAAAGGCCATTAAGGAGAATAATCAAGCAAGAACTCTCATGGGTCTAGAAATATTGGTGAGCAGCAGGAGAGAAGGTGTGAAGGACCTCGGATTACGGCACAGGTAAAACACAGACTGACAAAGATTTGACTAGGGATTTTTTTTCAGTGCTAAAAACCAAAACCCAAACAAACATCAGTTTCTCCCACAGACAGCACGGCATTTAAAAGTGTGGGAGTAATTACCCATATACAGTGACAGGGGTGTGGAGCAATCTCAGCATTGAGACCCCATGAATACGATGCTGGCAATTCCACCAGTGGAGCTCTACGGCTGTGATGCCATGCTGGAGGGAAGACTGAAGGGAACAATCTGGGACTGGACTGGGGACCGGTAATAATCTGTTGTACAAAGCAGCACTAAATCTTGGTGAACTGCTGCTCAGGCTGCCCTGTCAGGCATGGAGAGGGAGGCAGAGTGCTGAGCCCTGGGGAGCAGTAAAGGTCCCGTGCCTCCTGTGTGTGGTTCTGCAGCAGGTCAGGGTTGCCTGCATCAAAGGGAAGGTCAGTGGTGGCAATGTAAGGCCTTGAGAGAGGAGGAGGAGGAATAAGTGAAAGGGATTGGGGAGAAGCTGGAGGAGGGGAGGGCAGACACATAGAGGAGCAAGGGTGGACTGGGTAAAGTAGTGAATGAAAAGGGCAGAGCTGGGACTAGACTCTGACCCCAGCTTACTACTAGAGAAATATTTGGGTCCCTGCCTTGCCCTGCTGTCTAATCCTCCCAGGAGGATGCTAGAAGGCCACCACGCACCCTGCCCGGAGCAGTCCTTCAGCTCAGGTGAAAACACTGCCAGGGTAAATAAGCCTTCAGCGTGCAAAGAATCAAACCTGGTGAAATCAGGATGCCAGCTACTATTGTTTGCCCCTGACACCCTTCTTTTCTTCTCTGCATGTTTCCTCACCTGCACATNACCCCCCCCCACCCCCCAAAGAGCATATTTCCGAGGTTAACCATCCGTCAATATTTTCCCCTTTTCCAGCCCAGCCAGGATCTGAGTGGGAAACAAATTTTGTCATGGCCTACCTTCTGAGTCCACCAGGTCCGAGACACGAGGGCAGCGGCCGCTGGGCTTTGGGAGCAGGGACTGGGGCTGCTTCCGTGAATCAGCAAAGGAGTCCCTGTGACAAGGATGCATGCTGAGGCTGAGCGCTGCTGTCTGCACGCTCCCTGCCTCTCCTCCTCCACTGCTCCGTGCTGCTGTGTTGCTATGCAATCACATCACCAGGAGTAACAGCATCTCTCCAAGCCTGCAAAGAGATACCCTTGACTTGGCAAATGCAGGAGGAACAAGGACGATCCCACAAAGTGCCCGGCCCTTTGGAGGTCTCCTCGGCCAGCCAGCGATCGATCCAGCGGAGGGGAGGGAGAAGAGTAGAGATACAAAGAAAGACATACGCACAGAAGGAGGAGACAAAATACACATGAAGAGGGAGAAAGAAAAGGGTGGTGGGGGAGAAATAGAAATGCACAAAAGGCGCTGTGGCCTGACCTCTGGAGACCTGACACAGGCTGCTGGACTCAGACACGCTTCCCGCTGCTTGCTGACATCTCCCCACCGCCTTTCAGGACTGGTGGCTCTCATTTTAGTTTAGATATGGCCATGCATCTGCTGGAAAATACCAGACACATTCACCTCCTTTCTTAACCACAATTTGGGTGTCTGGCATAAGATTTAATAATTTAAAAATAGCCCACTGTAAAATTAAAGTTAAGGAGCAAAAATAGGATAATCACTTAATTTCAGATATGCTTCCTATTCTTAGAAAAGAAAAATAAGTAAAGGAAGAACCAATTGCCCAAGCTGGGAAGAAATACTGATCTAAGATTTTTTAAATGTCAGGGTATCTTGTCTCAGCTCATGAGAAACAGAAGGATTTGAGCTGCTAACTTGGCTGAGGACACAAGCAGGCCTGGAATTGGTATTTCAATCCCTACATAACAAATAGTTTGCAGTTCTTCAGATCATTCCACCCAAGGATTTCAAACTGCTCAAGATGCCAGTGATGTTATTCCCATACTACATAAAAAGAGGGTGAGTTAAATATATTGGTCAGAAAGAGGATTCAAATCTGATCCCAGCCCCATCCTTTTGCCACTAGACTGTCTCGGCCTCTCCCTGGGAAAATTAAAACTTGGGAAACATAATCTTCCTGGTCCTTGTCAGAGCAACCTTTAATGAGCCTTAGCCCTTCCTTTCCCAGAGCTGACAGACTAAAGATGTTAATTTTCTACTCATACAGTCATGTTCTACAGAAATATCACTGCTGTTTATAAAGGTTGCCATTTTCATACATTTATTCCTTACAAATGGTAGGTCGGGTATACCTCAAAATGCAGGTTCACTTGGCTCATTTACACCCAGACAATGGATATGTAACAACAGCTTCACAATTCCACTACATTTCTGAAAATCATTTCTGGCCAAGACACCTCCCTCACAGCAATGGAAAACGCAACTGGCAAACTACTTGCAGTGGCACGGGGCTTCCTGTGAGCTCTGCATTGAGGAACATTGGTCAGGAAATGCTGTCGCATAGAGCAACAGTGTCCAACCCGCCTCAGTTGCCCACTACTGTGACCAGCATGGTGGGAAGGCCAAGTCTACCTTTCAGCCAGTTTTGGGACCCTATGAACAAAACTTTCTAATCCCACACCACTGTTGGAAGGTGGATGTGAACAGGTCAAAACCTTTCCTAGGTCACCAATTTAAACCTGGAGAAGGCAGTCAAAATATAGTTGATTTTCAGTAAAATACATTTGAGACTGTTCTCAAGAAACCAGTGCGCTCCTCATGGTGGTACCAGCTAGAACCTCCAGCAGATGGGTGGCTGACCCCGAGGAACCTCTCCTTTCATCCTAGGTAGGTGAGCCAGGAGTCAGGAGCAGAGCCCATCAGCACATAGTGAGGCAAGATGCACGAAAACTTCATGTAACTACACCGAAAGGAGGTTTTTAAATAGCAACCTCCTTATAACTGGTTCCAAAAGGAGCAACACTGAATATTTTGAGTACCAACCCAAGAATACGTACTCACTCCACACACCTTCTGCTTTTAAAAGCTTCTTCAATAGCTTCTGCTTCCACAACAGCTGCACTGATTCAACAAAACTCATTCTGAAACACTGAATTTAGACCAAAAAAAGTAGATATGGTTAGGAAGACAGAAATGAGGAGAGTCTCTTCTGGGCTATTTTTGTGCATACATACACACACACAAATAGTAAGTCCTGGGTTAAGTAAGGAGAGTGAGGGGGATAAAAAACACAACAGAGTGCTGGAAGAGCTATCCAGGCAACTCCAAACACACCATTCCACAGAGGGACATGACCAAATCCACATGCAGCATGCATCTGCCACCAACAGCATCTATAAGGGACATGACAACATGGATTAAAAAAGTGAGCACATATCAAGCCAAGTTACACATGTACAAGACAGACATCAGCACAGAGACATTAACAGACAGCACGAACCACAAAAACAAGGTGTTTTGCACTACATGCATCCTAAATTATTGATAGTTTATTAGGGACAGCAAAATGCAGCAAGAAAAAATCTCTTGTGTCAGTTTAGCTTAAATTTTGAGACAAACCAGAATCCCTGGTGAAAGAGTTGCTTCCAAGGTTGGGAGCATCTTCCTAAGTCCCCCTATACCTTCTGTTTTAAGCATATAATTAAAACAGCTGAGCAATTCAGAACTCAAAGGAAATCAGGAAGACAAATTCAAATTTGTCATAAACGCAGCCTTTCACATAAGCACTACAACTTTTTAAAGCATGTGAGAAGGTTTATGAGACGGGGATGCTAAATTTGGTGTGCTTTGAGTTCTGAAGAGAACTTAGTTCAAAAAAAATCTCCCAAGGAACTCCAAGAATCCAGCTTCCAGAAGACACAGTGGTACCTACCATATGCCTTTCCCTAACAAAACATTTCAGACATTTTATGTTTTACTAAATGGCAAATATGTACCTTTTTAGCAAAACTAAAAATCTCCATCTACCCAACAGGGACATCTCAAGATGCACAATGCTAAACACAGTGTACAAACATACAATAGATAAAAATCAAGCCAGGTTTTATAAGGCACAAACGTGAAATTGAAATCAGGTTCTGATTTAGACCGGAATCGTTCCCTTTAAAACACTGGAGTTTAAATAAATTTAAATAATTGAAACAGATTCCAGTTTACACTTGTGAAATAAGAATCGGCCACACTGAGTAAACGTACAAAGTCAAATAATGCAGAATACCCTGAATACAAAAGCATTTGCTGAACATGACTGATGAAAACTGTGCTGTATCGAGATACACTAACAGTATTTTTGGTTTGAAAATTTTAAAAAGCTAGAAGTAAGGGCTGTCTGGCCTGACCCTAAAGTCTCTATTACTTTATTCAAAGTCAATATTAATTTGTCCAAATCACTTGTAAGCTTGAACATCCGTAACACTAAGTGTCTTGCATTACCAACCAATAAAAATATTAACTAAAATTCTAGCATTTGCATTTTTAACACTTCAGGTTGTCGATACAGTTAAACGCTGTTATTACTTTTACTTTTTTGCTTCCCATAACCTCTCACCCATTGACTTCCTCTTCAAAAATAGTCCTTGTGTTTTGGGTTTGTGTGGTGGGGTTTTGGTAGCAGGGGAGGGGCTGCAGGGGTGGCTCCTGTGAGAAGCTGCTGGAAGCTCCTCTGGCTCCAAGTTGGACCCGCCTCTGGCCAGGGCCAAGCCCATCAGCAGCGGTCATAGTGCCTCTGGTAGAACAGATTTAAGAAGGGGAACCTGCAGCAGGGGAGGAGATTGGAATGTGAGAGAAACCCCTGTGCAGATACCGAGGTCAGTGAAGAAGGAGGGGGAGGAGGGGCACCTGAGGAGGCTGATGGCCCTGCAGCCCATGGAGGTGAGTGGGGGAGCAGATGCCCACCTGCAGATGCCCACCTGTNTGGGAGGGACCCCATGCTGGAGCAGGGGAAGAGTGAGGAGTCCCCCCTCGAGGAGGAAGGAGCAGCAGAGACAATGTGTGGTGAGCTGACCCCAACCCCCCATTCCCCATCCCCCTGCAGCGCTGGTGGGGAGAACGCAGAGAAAACCTGGAGTAAAGTTAAGCCTGGGAAGAAGGGAGGGGTGGGGGGAAGGTGTTCTAAGGTTTGGTTTTACTTCTCTTAGCCTGCTCTGATTTGATTAGTAACAAATTAAATTTATTGGGTTTTCCTCAAGCTGAGTCTGTTTTTTGCCCGTGATGATAACTGGTGAGTGATCTCTCCCTGTCCTTGTCTCGATCCACAAGCTTTTCCTTATATTTTCTCCCCATCCCATGGTGGGGAGGAGCGAGCAAGCAGCCTCATGGTGCTTTGTTGTCAGTTGGGCTTAAACCACGATACCTTGACACAGAGAATTATTTCCCAAAATGCGCACTCTGTCTCCTCTTCAAACACTGCAACTTCCCTCCTTTTGAAATCTCACATCTCCTGAAAGAGGAGGATCATCTTCCCTCTTGTACAGAGGAAGTGATATTACCAACCTTTGGAAACTTTGCTAGAGTCTTTCCCTTTCTGAGTAAAGCTGGAATTTATCAATTTATCCCAATTAAAATATCTTAGAGAATGATGCTTTACCTAGGAACCTAGAATGTAGATTGTGCAAGGAAGATTACAATTTACCAGTGTGGAATAAATTGCCAAAAATCCTTCAGACAATGCAAAGTGAAGAAAGGTTTCAGGGAGCATAACACAGCAGCAGCAAGGAAGGCAGTAGGTTAGAGCACATTCATACACCTGTATACCACTGATCTTTGCCTTGCACAAAGTGCTGCAGCATTTTGCAAGAAACCTCTGATGAGGAACCCATGTGGCATTCTGATCAGAGAAACAGCTGGTAGAGCCTGATGAGCTTAATTCCCAAACTAGAGCTGGAGAAGCAGTTGGAGGTTGTGAAGTTCCTACATGCAGAAACAAGTCTTTGATATCCTAACAGCCTCCGAACACCTAAACCAAAGAACAGAGCTAAACATTGACTGAGAATATATATGAAAGCGCATCCTTACTAAAAGGAGAATACAGGAAGAGACAAAAAAAGAGCACTTTCCCTAGAGCCGTACACCAACAATGTTGTTGCGGATCCAGCTGCTGAAGAAGGGTTTGGTGAAAGGCTTGTGAGCCGGAACAAGGTCCCTTATGGCTTGAAGAAATCCCCAAGAGCCTATGAATGTTGGAGAATGACTCAGAGAGCAAGGATATGAATCCACAGAACAGTTGTACGAGCAGAGCCTGTTCTGAACTTAGTATAAGTAGCAAGACTAGGCCGCGAGTCTGAGCTGAAACTGCAAGCCAGGCTGATAACAGTAAAACAACAAGGACACTGCGACCTTGAAGAGTATCATAAACCAACCAGAAGTTAACCCGTGTGCATCTAGTTACTTAAACCAATCAGAAGTTAATTCGTGTTAACCTAAACTGTATAAATAAGCGCTATTCGGGCTAATAAAGTGAACTACGCTTTATCACTCACACTGAGTCGACCCAGCATGTTCCTCCGTCTGCCGCCAGTATATGAATCCCTGTTTTCCTGAGACATTGGGCTCCCTCATCTGGGTCTCCTCCTAACTGAAGTAACAGATTGTCATTCTGATTGTCGACCGAGTTCTCGCACAGCCATCCATATCAAAACAACAGTAATTTGGTTTTGATGCAGGATCATTGATCTCAGTGGTTATGCTGTGCCTACCTGTGAAGGGAAAGCCAGAAGGAACAGATCTCGCACAAAGGGACAGACCTGCTCATCAATTCCAGTACATTAGATAGGCAAACATGCTTGTGAGTAGAGCACAAAAAGCCTCTTTTCAAGAAGAAGGAGCAAAACTAGAATTAGGGGCCCTAAACTCAGCCTGACAAGAATCTAAGAATAGTTGCCTAGATATTGTACCATCCTGTTCCTTTTTTTGTTTAAATAACTGATGTAAAAAAAATAACTGCACCTCCTTTGCTAGCATCAATAAGCACAAAAATCTTCCAAGCACAGTTTCTACCCTGCCAAAAGCGTTTAGAGAAACAGCAGGACACTCTCTAAAAGCACAGTACCTGGGGTGAGAGAGAAGAATGGGTAGAGAACTGATACAAGCAGACAGCTGACATGCACTCAGAAACAGAATGAATCCCCCTTTTCATTTGTTCCTGCATAGGGATTGAAACAGTCCTCCCTGAATGAGAAATGAGAAGGACTATAGAGGAGAGAGGAAATCTTTTCAGAGCAGCGAGCACCAAAAGAACGAGGGGTGGGTGTCAAAAGAGTGTAAAAGAATTTGGGGGAGAGATGGAGAAAGAAAAGAGAAAGGAGAAAATGGTTGTAAAGAAAAAAAACATGCAGGAGAGCAGGGGAAGGCAGGCAGGCAGTTTCAGGGGCCATTTTGTTCTTCAAAAGCTCTCAACACATTTACAATGTGCTTTCCATCCCCCTCGTTATTACTGGGCCATGCACACAAAGGAGCAGGAAAGCAATTATACAGGAGCTGCTGAAGATTCACTTCAACATAGAACAGAGGTGCCCTAAGAGAAAGGAAACTGCTTAGTGATCCGTGTACAACAAACCATGATGGGAATGTCACAGGCCTAGAGACTCTAGACAGAGGTTTGGGAGAAAACCTGCAGACAGCAACGTCTTCCTGCAGAGATCACACTCAAGGCTTACAGGCAGCACAGATACCAGAGGAGAGTGAGTCAAACTGCATGGGAATACAGCTGCATATAAAAATATACATATACATAAGAAGCTTATCACTGAATTCTTTAAAGGAAGACCCCAAATTATGTAGGCAGAGAATAAAATTTTCAAAAGTATCTGTTGCAATTTGCACCTAAACCTGAGCCTGAGGCTCAGGCACTCAACCATGTTACAGTGACTTAATATACCACCACCTAGCCTGTACTAAAACAGTCTACTTTGTGTCACATTTCTGGCAGGTACCAAAGCTTGTCTGATGCATGTGCACTCGTTAATCTGTAGAATAGGATCAGGTCTGAGCCTACAGTTTTCTAAGTACAGTCAAGGTTAAAATAGTGTTTAGAGCCTGTGTAAGGCACCTGCAGCTTTTTTTTTTGAAGACCAACTGTTCATTTCTATGTTTGTGCAAGACTGTAGTGAGCCTGAAAATGGAAATTAGATGCTAAAAAAATTAAGGCATTTTTAAAAATCTTACTCTCTGCTATGCAGACTTTTTACTCCTAAAGACAGGAAACTGGGAAGCAGAGAAATGAAGCAGCATCACGAGATATGCCCTTTACTGAACGTTATTTATGTACTTCAATACCTCCCTTGCCACCTATAATTACTTGGGAGTTACTCAGGTAGGTCTAACAGCTAGATACAGATCTCAGGAATCCTGTGCCAAAAACCACATAACCATATGCTAAGGTCATAAAAGACCTCTTAGTCAAAAGCAAAGTTTGGTGAAATCAAACCATCATCAGGCCAAAATCATTACTTTCATTCTAAAAAGCAGAGCCATAATGAGGGAAAGCCATCGGTACAACATAAGTAATCTTTCCTCAAAGAAAATACTTGGAGACTTCATTCTTTCAAGATACTCATCCTCCAGAGCAAGCTTTTTACCAGCACCTGTTGTTCTTCACCCAGACTGGATGTATCCTCTGACAAAAGAGCACATAAAGAGCTCCCTCACTCTCTCTCAGGAGCCACAGCACTACAAATAAGAGCAGTCTAGTTATTAATTACAAGTTAACAGAGGATCTAGGACCACAGCCAGACTGGAGTTTCACTGTGCTGTGCTTCTGTGAAGATGAACCCTTAGCCAGGTCAGATCCCTCAGTTTCTCTTATTCTTTGATCCTCTGTGCAAAGATTTGTGATAAAACATTTTGTCAACAGCAGCCAAGAGGCAATTGCCCTGCCCTAAAGGGCTTATAACTGAGCTTTACCTAAAAGACAAAGGGAGCCAAGTGAGGAGACGCTGGGTAGAGGCACAAAAAACTTAAAACATTATATGAAAAGAAGGGCAAATTAAATTTTATTTTGGTACCAGTTAAATGTTATTAGAAGAGTTCGGGAGCACGCATATTGGCAGTTGTTAGAGCTGCAGTACAAGCCGCAGAAGTTCAATTTTCTGAGTGGCTACAGCTGTACCACCTTCTAAATCCTTGGGTCCTGATTTATTCACAGCATTAGGAATGCAAAATGCAAGCTGAGGGAAGTAGGCCAACAAGAGAATAGAAAGCAGGGACACAGAGGAACCAGTTTCTTCATTCCTGCTGAAAACAGGTTGAAATTAACTCTTTCAGAGCAAGCTCTCTCTGAAAGGGCAACAGCCTGATGCATAAAAATAATGAATAACAGATACACAAAGCAAACATGGCTTCAGAAAAATAATCCAGCTTAACTCTAGCCTGAAGCATTTGCATTTTCAGATGCATACTGCTCAGGCCAATGTGTCTGACAGGGGAGGGGTTAATGGCTTTGGTTCTGTGAACTGTGGACCAGATGTTCAGCTGGTGCAACTCAACACAGATCCAATTAGAAATTGGTGGAGCTATGCCTGCTTACCCCAGACAGGATTCTGGCCCTGTACTTTGAAACGCTATCTAATACCACTCAGAGATTTTTCTAGAGGAAAAGGCCTCACTTTTGGAAGCATCTAAATAGGTTACTAGAAAAGCTGCAGAATGTGGTTAAGCTGAAATCACCACTGCCCTGGTCTGTTTGTAGTATTACAAAACCCCTAAATCGAAAGCATGTAGAAGCCTCCCAAGCAGGGAGGCCAGACAGGAACTGGAGCAAGTAATCAACTTTTATTGATGGGTAGACAGGACACAAACCAGCGTTCCCCGAGATCTGCTGATACTAGAAATTTGGACCTTGAAACAGCATCCTCTAGAAAGAAAAAACACACTCAAGAGCAGACCCAAGTGACATGAAAGCATGCATTTTCTTTCTAGTGAATCATGTTGAATATAATCCCCTCGGAGGGAGGTTGCAGGCCTGACGTAAACTGAAATATTCCGGGGTGCTGGTTGACAACATGTTAGCAAGCCTTACATGAACTTTTCATCCTGCATTGTTCCTATCAAATAGTACCACAAAACAGTTGTTTCTGCTAGTTTCATAGTGTATACATACAGGCGGCACCTTACAATGGGCAGAAACAGGCACTAGATAGAAGTAAATCACTGATTTGTCACTTACCATGAAATGGATGCGTCTTGACTATCTGCATTTTAGTCCTCAGAGCAGACACCGTGGTCAGCCAAGTCTCTGAGCACATGCTTGTAATAGAAAATGGTCTACAAAGTTTACCACGGTGATTAGACGTTAAAGTGTGGGGTAGTGAGGGAAGGAAGAGGTACAGCAGCACATTCCTCCCTAAAAGGACCATTCTTCCATTCAAGTGGAATGTTAGTAAAGTCAGATATTTAGAGAAAAAAGAAGAAAAAATATCCAGATGTGAAAGAAGACAAGAACTACCAAGGTGTACAAAGAGGCTAAAAGTCATCTCAAGTGCTCAGTAATACCTAGGCACATCATTGCTGCATGGGAAGGATTTTAAACAGCCCTATTGGCCAACAAAGCTAACATTAAAGGAAAATTATCTGCCCTGTTTCTTTATTGCACCTCTAAGCATCCAGGCCAGCAAGGCAGATATCGTGCTGGGAGTCTGTGATAGACCACCCAACCAGGTTGAAGACACAGATGAAATATTCTACAAGCAGCTGGCAGTAGTCTCACAATTGTGTGCCCTTGTTCTCTTGGGGGACTTCAACTTTCCGGATGCCTGCCGGAAATACAACACGGCAGAGAGCAGGCAGTCTAGGAGGTTCCTGGATTGTGCAGAAGATAACTTCCTGACACAGCCGGTAGGTGAGCCTACCAGGGTAGGAGCCTAGCTAGACCTCCTGTTTACAAACAGGAAAAGACTGGTGGGAGATGTGGTGGTCGGAGGCTGCCTCAGGCTTAGCGACCATGAAATGATAAAATTCACAGTTCTTGGTGAGGCAAGGAAGGTGATCAGCAAAACCACCACTATGGACTTCCGGAGGGCACTTTGGCCTTTTCAGGACACTGGTTGAGAGTCCCTTGGGAGACAGTTCTGAAGGGCAAAGGCGTCCAGGAAGGCTGGACATTCTTCAGGAAGGAAGTCTTAAAGGCTCAGGACCAGGCTATTCCCATGTACCACAAGACAAACCACCAGGGAAGACGACCGGCCTGGCTGAACAGGGAGCTTTTGCTAGGAGTCAGGGAAAAAAGGAGAGTTTACAGTCTTTGGAAGAAAGGACACACAACTCAGGAGGAGTACAGGGATCTTGTTAGGTCATGCAGGGAGGAAATTAGAAAGGCAAAAGCTCAGCTAGAAGTCAATCTGGCCACTATTGTAAGAGACAACAAAAAACGTTTTTACAAATATGTTAACAATAAAAAAGAGCCAAGGAGAATATCTATCCTTTACTGGATACAGAGGGGAACATTGCCACCAGAGATGAGGAAAAGGCTGCCTCAGTTTTTAATAGTGAGACCAGTTATCCTCAGGGTACTCTGCCCCCTGATCTGGAAGGCAAGGACAGAGAGCAGAATATAGCCCCCATAATCCAGGAGGAAATAGTGACCTGCTACGCCATCTGGACGCCCACAAGTCTATGGGACCGGATTGGATCCATCCAAGAGTACTGAGGCAGTTGGCAGAGGAGG
>VYZV01006552.1:0-21909 GCA_013401275.1 Pandion haliaetus | reverse complement strand
AAAATCACTGATGTTTTGCTTTAAGCGATAGAACTTGACCTGAAAAATAGTGACTAAAGTGTTGCGTAGAAATGCATATAAGGTTTCTGCTGAAGGCCCAGTCTCTTTACTCTTTAAGTAAGTGACAGGAGTAGTTCTGTTTGTGCAAGTAAGCTGTAATTTTCACAGGAAAATTAAAGTTCACAAACACAAGAAAAAATAAGAAAACTATCCACTAGTACCTGAGGACCTAAGATTGTGTGGTCACTTGTGTTTGTATGTGTCTCTGTGTATAAATATGCCAAAGAAAATATCCTACATATTTATGAAAGCACTGAACATGATTGTGTATTAAACCAACACACTCCAGTGTATTTTCTGTATTTCTTAATGTATTCTCACTAGCAGAAGTGCCTTTATTACCTGCCCATATTAATGTAAAAGGTCTTTGTAGTGTCTCAACTTCAGAGAAGTTCATCATAAGAAAAGAAATTAATAACTAATGTCATGAAGCCCAGAAATCATTGACAGCTCCTTTGAGGGTGAAATTTAAAGTGGCCACATTTGGCACCAGGTGTTGTATTAAAGGATGTCATTTGTCTTGAGTTGTAATTGGGGTCATGATTAAAAAGATGCTAATTCCCTGCCTCAGCTATTATTATTAGGTTCAGCCCTAACCCCTTTCATCAAAATCTGGCTCTATTATTCTCACTGCCAGTAGTTTGTTTATTGGGAGTTATTAGTAAGGCTCTAGTCACTGTCAGAGCCTGTTAGCTCAAAATTACACTGACTCAGAGCTTCTGCATTAGCAGGGCTTGCAAGAGATACATGTGGTGTATCTACCAGTCAATTTTGAAATTGTGAGAATAAATTTTCTAATATTTATTAATAGACTGGCTCACTGTGCTCAGTAATAAAGGGATAAGACCTTTCTTCCCCCACTACCCCCCGCAATGGGCACTCAAATCCTGCACTCCTATTTTGCTACTGACAATACAAGTCTGAGGGCTTTCATTTCTCTCTTGTGGGGTGGGGGGGGGATATGAATTCAGTTGGTTCTTTGGAGTACTTCTGCAGACTTAAAAGTACTGCTAGTCATCACCCAGGAGAAAAGAGTATCCACAGCTCCACCCTACAGCTTTCTTCTACCTCAAGTGGATTTTCTATAGATAATGTATTCATTTTAGATTTTAAATTTGTATACGTATGCACTTGCTGGCCCTGAATATCTGAGCGCTGATTTCTAAAGCATTTGCAGTATCTGATGGCTTTTATTAGTAGACAATAATTTTCTCTAGAAATACGGGGTTTCTTCCCCCCCCCCTTCCCCCGCCATTGTTCTGTCATTGGGTTTTGCTTTTGTTCTTGATACTTGTTTTGGTGGGGGGTCTACGAGGGCAAAGGCTTGAGAGTTTTGCAGTGTGTCCTGAAGACGGCAAACTTCTGCTGAGTGAATGTTTAGAACTGACAGTCTTCTGGTAGGAAGACAAAACAGAGGGAGATCTGCAGTCAAGGTCAAGCTCAGGTTTTACGTTTGATCTTTGCAAGGAATGCAACTCTTTCTATCATCAGGCCACAACACAAGACTGTGCCACAGAGAACCAAGACGGAAGGTGGCCAAGGAACCAGAAATTTCTAGGCAAGGCTGCTCAAGGTTTAACATTTTGTGCTGACCATGGAAATAGAGAAAAATGCTGCAGCATTTCCTTTTCTAGTCTTTTGACTCAGCCTGGCATCATCCATTCCACAGTGCCAGGTCCCTTAACACTGTTATCTTTTAACTAAATTAGTTTAGATATGCACATGGAGCAGCTGAATCACATGTGAGTCATTTAATATATGGAGCTTGTCCAACAATTCTGTTCAGGTTCTTCTTTTCATATGGGAAGTTATCATAGGAAAATTATCAACTCGTGGTTTAAATCAAATCAGGAATTAAAATTTTCTGATAAATTAATGACATACAGTTAACTGGAAATCAATGAACTGGTTCCAGATCAGTGCCAGCAGCACAGCAGATATGCCTCACTCAATACTTACAAAATGTTAATGAATGTTACAATGTTCTAAATACCCTTTTTAAAAGTAATGCCAAAATTTGTAATCTTGTGTGCATGTTTCTACCGCCCATATACATGCCTTATGTGAATGGTTACTTGCATGCCTGCACTCCCTGGAAGTGTGGGTTTCCCAGTTTGCCTACCCTGATGGAGATAGGTTTGCTCATGCTTTGTGCAGCTCCCTACAATCTACTAGTCTGTGCTCTGGTGAGAAGACACCCCATGAGTCCCTGCATGCACCCGGAGCTGTGGGTTCTTCTGCTGCTGCACCCTGTACATCAGCTGGGGTGCAGCCCACTCTCTGCATGGGATGGGGAGGATGCTGTCAGGCCTAGACAGGGTCATAATGGCAGCAAGGTGTCTTCTGCCAATGTCAGACACAGTTTGCTGCTCTGAATGCTTTCCCATTCCCAGGTCTCTCCCTGCAATCACAAATTTTCATGCCTCTTACATATCTTGTCAAGCTGACTCCTTTCCTTAAAGGCCTTGATAACGTCCTGGTTACTGTTTAATCCATCTGGTATTTGTCCTACAAAGTGTCGTCATTGTTTATGTCCTCTTTAATGTTACCAGGGTTTGGGCAAACACCCTCCCAAAGCAAGTCTGTTTGGGTATTCCTTTTCGGGTGTTCCATTCGCATATAACTCTCACACTTACATCCCTACTGTAGCTTCTGGTGTTACACAGGTTATGTTACCAAGGAACGTCTGTGTGAATTTCCCCCAAAGGAAGAAATAATATTTCAATATAATGCTAATTAATGTAAAAAGTCCTGGGTTTTTTACATTTTGTTATAAATATGATGGCTATAGTACAATGTATGGGTAAGTAACAGTGCCTAAGAAGCTATATGGGGTTTTGACATGTCAGTGAAGATGTGTGCACCTCCAGTTATTAGAGTTATTAAACTTTTGAACAAAGTTTTATTCAGATAACTTGTTATCTTTAGATAGTAACTCACTTAATACTATCTTTCAAAACAACATTTCAGGAACTCTTCCTAAATAGATTGATCAAAAAGCTGTAAGGTCTGTCCTGCACAAAATTTCATTGTGGATGCCAGCACAGTCTGGATGTTAAGAAATACTAGTCATTTAGCTTAAATAAGTAAGTTTTTTACATAGAATGAATTGCTCAGAGTGAGTCATTTAGCGTTAGGACGCAGGGATTACAGCAAAAGGTTGTACGATTTGGTATACTGTTTGTTTAGCATTACTTACTTAGCATGAGTAGCCAGATTTGCTGAAGCCTTGGGCCACAAGCTGTGAACTTTCACCCAGATATGCTGAACTTTTACCTAGTTAAGTAAAAGAGGCCTCCAGAGCCAGCGAAACTAGAAGATAAGGAGGCTACAACCATCAGCAGAAGCTGCAACTTGACAAGATAAGAGCAGTTAATGGCCTGCCTGGAGAGAGGGAAGGAATCCAATAAGGTGTTAGAAGATCCCAGACCAAAAATCACCATTGGACCAAAAGGCATGTGAAGAGCGCAGGAGGGGTGGGTGCATAGACTGTAAAGGTATAATATTTCTTTGTTCAGGGTCCCTCTTCGGAGGCACCCAGCTCGAGCTGTTCCTACTGCCTTACCACTCAATTAAATTATTTTTCATGGAATCTGGTGCCTGAGACTGCTGCGGGAAACCTAGGTTCTGAACTGCGAGACTAATACTGCCCGAATGAATGTGTGAGTGTGTGACTGTATGTTAAGGAGTCAGCCGGTTCACTGAAACTGCCCTCTGTGAAGAGACTTAGGTCCTAGTAATAAAGTCTCAGGTGGTGTGAAAGTGACTCCCCGAGTCTGAATTGGACGCCTGGACAGTGCAAATTACCTAAACAGTTAATATACCATTAGTTCCCGTACTGTATTTTCTGGGCTACCACTGCATTGCTATGCATTCATATACTGAGAGAAAAGAAGATATATTCGTGGACACGTGGAATCCTACGGCAGATGTACTATGATTTTGACTACTGCATTTTTCTTAAGTGAGATAGTGATTGTGGTGGGTTGATCTCGGCTGGCTGCCAGATGCTCACCCAGCCGCTCTCTCACTCCCCCGTCCTCAACAGAACTGGGTGCAGGGGGGAAATAAGATGAAAAAGCTTTTATCTCAACAACAGGGAGATCTCTTACCAATTACTGTCATGGGCAAAACAGACACAACTTGGGAAAAATTAACTCTATTTAATTCATCAGTCTGGGATGAAAGCAAGCAGTATAAATGTTTTGATCTGCTTTGTGTTCTCTCAGACCCAGATTTTGAAGAGACACTTCTGAAAAGGTCCTGGGAAACTTTCTTCAAGCTCAATGGAAGAGGAAGAAAACAAATGGCAACTACAGCAGAAGCTTGGAATCCTGGGTCTGAAATACAGGTACAGCTGGGCAACAACTAGCTTTATAAAAGCTATGATAAACCTGCTAGCACAACCTTCAAAACTGTGCTTTTGTAGTGCTTTTTTCAGCATTTAATATGCTTCTACTTTTCTAATCCATTTCCTGTGTTCAGCTGAGTGCATACTGGGTAGCTTCTTGGCAATAACTTGATATTCAGTTCCACTTAATGCTGATGGTACGGTAAGGAAACCTTACGGGTCATGAGCTCCTAACTGTAGCTTGAAGGTTGCCTACCTTTGTGCGCCTTCAGATGGTGTGGAAAGGCTCAGAGATTTTTGTAAATGAGAAGTAAACCTGATGTAGGTTGGAAGGAAGGTGGAAAGGAATATGAAGTGATTCTTTCTGGTGAAGTGGACCACTGATTTATTTAAGGGTGATCCATGGGTCTGGAAACACATTATGGAAACCAAGAAAAAGCCACTGTGGAAAACACAGTCAAAGGAAAGAAATTTGGGTTCTTCATAAGTAAATAAAGGGGATTTCTAGCATCATTAGGGGATTGATGTTATATATAGGAGATGTTGTCTCTTTTATGAGACTTCTTTCCAGAAAAATGCTGCCTTTTTATCTGTTCACAGTTCCTCACTGCTTTCTGTCACATCTTAGGTTATGTTTAAGATCTGCAGTAAATGTGAATGCTCTTTGGTGGTAAACCAGAAAAAAAGTAAAATGAATGGAACAGTCATTAGGGATTACAGATATAATTTGTCTGTAATATCTACTCATAGGCCTCAAAACCACTTTTAAATTAATGGCTTTTCTCAGGTTATACTGTTCTAAAATTTAAAAAAAGGGGTGGGGTTTTTTTGCTTTTAAGAGGCAGGGTACATTTATGAAACTCACGCTCAAGTTTAGGTTGTGAAGAACCTGGAGCTTTTGGTTGTAATCCATCTATCCTCTCTCTCTTTTTTAGTCTGATATTAATTTTGGATTCTTTATAATTGCCATTGAATTATACACCTTTGTAGTGTTTCTACTGTATTGTTTCCACTACTCTAAACACTACTAGTAGTTTCTACTGTAGTGTTTAGAAAGTGAAACTTTCTTACAGAACTTTCATAAACATCATCTTATTGTTTGCATTGCAGGGCTCTACCTCATTTGTCAGGTTCTCTGTTTAACACAATAACATAGGAAGTATATGTTTGCAAAAGCATTGCAGAGTTTGTCTGAAATAATTTTTCTCATCACATCAGTATTTCAAGTTTATAAAGAAAAAAATCTTCATTACAAATGGAGATCTTGAAAACTTAAATTAACCAAAGCAGTTTTCTCTGCACTGTTTTACCATCACTGACTTGAATTTCAAAATGAAGTGTTTCAGTGGTTTCAAAACCAACCATTCCCATTAAACAGAATTTGGTCCTGATGGAGCTGCATTGCTTGTCTTCTCCCCTTCCCCATAATGTATTTCTGTCAAGACAAAACAGCCCTCTGAGCAACTTAGTTTCAGCTTTCAATAATTATTGGTCTTTTTGAAATACATTGCAATAATACTCAAATCCTGATGTGGAAATATCTCAAAAATCTGCAAGGATTTCATTCAAGCAGCTAATTTATTTCACTGTTACCAAATGCTTTTGCAAGACAGAGAAACTTATTATGTTAGGGACCTTTGAGAACAAGTTTAAAAACTCCAGAGTTTACGTCCCTTTTAAAAGAAACACAGGTCTGTTGCATTCAACCTACAAAATGAAGGGGGGGGTGTCTTTACTGAAATAATATACAAGAAAACCTGCTTTTGTTATGGGTTCAAACATAAAATTGTTGAACATTGTCCAGTGTTAGCTGTGTACTGATTTTTATAGAGTGTATCATTCTCTTGAAGAACGGGTGAATATAAAATAATTTAAAGATTATTAAGCTCAATGTGATGACAGCAGGGAAGGGACTGCCTTAGTTTCTGAATAACTACATTAGCAGTGCTTGTTTTGCCTTCTGCCTTTTCTGCTTTTTGTTTTGCATTCTTTTTTCTTTCCTGTCTTGTTCTTTAATCAGCTTAGTTTGTTAGAAATTACACAGATAGGAGTTTCAACAGCTGCCAGAACAAGAACGTTCTCTAGTTCACCCTTGTCAAGTATCAGCACTGAATTAATTGTTTGAATTCATGTGTTGCTGTCAACACAGCTGTCCAATACCTCAGTGTTTCCTTACCTTGGTTTATATCACTATCGATACTCATTTGCAAATGCTTCAAGATATTTAGTGCATCTTTTAGTCCATTTTGTCAAGTATTTAACAAAACTGAGATATACTGCAGTGCTGGAGAACAAGTAATGCTAAATTTCATTTGACTGGCAGCTCAGAGCAGCCCAGCTACAAAAGCAGTGGAGAAATGAGTTTCAAGGCATTGCCTTGAGCCAAACCAGATTTAGAGATACCCACATGCTGAGTGGATATTCTCTATTCTTGAAGTTTGTAAGTTGTTCCATTAACAGAAGTTTACATAGAAATGACTAATTACGAAATTTGATACCTTTATTAATAGAAAACAGTGCATCTAGTCGAACTTCTTTCCTCTTACAGTTATAGAAGCATTCTTTCTTATCATGGCAGTTTTAAATTCTTTCCCTTATGGCTAAAATAAAATACTGGTCCCATAACTAATCTATTTTATACAATAGCAAGATAAATTTAATGGCAACTACCTCGTTCTTTTCACATTCAAATTCCTAGGACAAACTCTTCTTCTCAGAGAAAAGCTTAGAAGTTCAGCTTTTGTATTATTTCCTTGAATGTTACTTAGAATTTTCTTGCATATTTCCTTCCTTGTACTTCAGTAAAAGTCTAATGTCCCTGAATTGTAATTCTGTTTTCTGTGATTTGCTGGTGTGGAGTAGAAACTCCTCTATGCCAGCCTCTTCAGTTCCAGAACTGGTACTGTGTTCATGAGAGAGCAAATGGGCTAGACAACTTTCCTGGTAAATGTCATTTACAGGATGTTAAGGCTTTTGCTTAATTTTTAAAGAAGAAATTATGTGCCTGTGTCTCCCTCTTGTGGCACGAAAATATTTTGACCATAAGTTGTCAATCATAACAGAACCATTGAAAAAGAGCACAGCCTTTCCTGGTTTCAGATTTACCCATTGCTATTAATTTTCTAATGCTCAGTTTGTGTGGTGTTTTAATTGAACTGTTAAGGATTCTCCTAGAGGTGCAGTGAAAGCTTCAAGTTAAAATTTTGGCCAGAATTAAACTCCCTGGGTTTGTACTGTACTGTCCTCAAAAAGAAAATTAGCATTAGTAAGCATAAGTTTGAACTTTTATTTTTCTTGCACTGCATTCACTCTCAGCTTTTAAGGTCCAATTAATATGAAGACCAACATTTTCTCACAGAAAGAGGAGCTTATGAGCTTTGTGTCATGCTTGAAAAACCCTATCGTCCCGTTTCTGGACCAAGGTGTTTGTATGCAACTCACTCTAATGTCCCTGCAACATTCCTCCCAGGACTTCTGTTTCCAAGGTCACTGTATCAAATACCAAGTCAGGTGTCTCTACTCTGCACCTGCAGCAAAGATGTATTAAAGCTTAAAAAACCCAACCCATCTCACATAACTAAGAAAACCTCTTCAAAATCTGGGTTTATTTTGTACTTAAATGTTTTGTTTTGGTTTTTTTTAGTTTTAGCTTCAGGTTTTGAAGCCCCGAAAACTCAATGGCCTATTGAGTCATCAAGACCCATCAGTTTTGGCTTGATTCTCTATCAGTTTTTACACGCTGAGTAGTCCAAAGTACTAGCCTGTGTAAGAGGAGGAGTATATTTTTCCTCAGGAATGGCAGGCATCATCTCAGAGCTTAAGGAGCCTTCAGGAAAACTGAGTACCCTGCCTCAGGGTATAGTGGCAACTTTTAGTGAAGATCCAGGAGTGTAAAAAGCTATCTAAGGAAGTGATATGTAGTTGTTCCTGTTATTAAAGCCCATGTTATACAGAATGCTAAATGTCTTCAATCACTGTCTTGCAAAAGTGACTGATAAGGTCTACATCATATCAGTAGTTTGGTAGACCACATTCTTGAACATAGTTACCTAAATGTGTTTGTTCCCTAGGCAAACAGGACTGACCATTACCAAGTATGTATCACATCTCCTAAGAGGCTGGAGATGAATACAAAGCACAGCAAAGACAAAAAGCAATATAGATGTCTCTGTACAAAGTGGGCTCCTTTAAGCATAACGTGCCTTTGGAAAAACAACCCAGGTCTTAAGAAATCACTGCTATGTAGCTGAATATAGAGAGTGCCCAAAGGTAATAAAATGTTTGCAAGTGCCAAGTCTATTGAAGCTGTTGTGCAACCCAGGAAGCATAGAGTTCAGAAGAAAGTGATGGCACAGACCTGTCCTTCAAACATGAGGCTGATCAGCATGCAGAATTCATCAGCAGCACACTCTTAGACCCCTAAATAACATCCGTCCTTGTAGATCAGTGATTAGGACAGAATAACCACATATCCAGAGCGGCCAGTGCAGTCACAGAGTGATAGTGTCCCATTTCAAAATAGCAAAGAAAGTCTTTGGGGTGCTGTTTTGTTCTTAGACTTTAGAAACAACACAGCAAACAAGGAAAAAATGTCCTTTGACTTTTGGCCAAACAGTTTTCTCTCTGATTCTCTAGCTGCGTTCCTAAGGATTCAGATTCACCTGTTCTCTTACAGCATTAGAAAAGATGTGTCCTCATGTAACCTGACCCAGAAGAGATGCTCCAGTGAAGTTTTTCCGGCCTTATGGTTTCAGGGTTTTTTAACTATGTGAGATAAGGGACATCCCCTGAAAGAATGGGAGATGGGCTTCAAAACATTATTCTGTCTTACTACAACAGAGACAAGAGTCTGAAGTTTCTGTGTCCCTGGTGAATGCATCAACCATACAGCTATAAAGTAGACAAATGTCATCTTGTCTGGTGAATAATTATCATAAGTAGAATAGCTTTTAACAGAAGAGGCTCCTAATGAGCAGTGTAGGACAGTATAGGATTCCTTGTCTGATAGTTAAGGGCATTTCAGAAATCTAAGCATCACCTGCTCTACGTAAGTCAGATAAAGTGGAGATCTGAAAACAAGACTAATGCCTACAAGAAAAAGGATCTTATTTGCAGTCAGATGTAAAGAATTTTCACACCTGTCAAAAAAAGAGGGGAAAACATCCCATATTACCAGAAATATGATATACCTGGCCTGAGAATTGGTATTTCCAGGACTGGGCACTGCAGGTAAGAGAGATAGGATAATATCTAAGTTGGTGTGAGACCATGGACTAGGTGTGAGTTATGCTGTGAGGTGTGTTTAGGTGTTTAGAACTCCCCTTTTCTGAGGATATTATAATTATCTCAGGGCTTTTGTAAGCCTGAATACTCAGCAGCTATTATAAGCATTCTTATGACAACTTATTTCTCTTTCTTTCCATCTGTAAAATATGTGAGAAAAAACATTTTTATTAAGATGCCACAAAATATAAATCGAAATAAGCAGTTTTAATATGTCTTGTATGGAAAACTTTTTGATATTGTCAGTTTGTCCCTATTCACAGCTTGGTAATAGACTACTTCCTTTTATTTTGTCCCTGGTAAGTTCCACTTTCTGGTCCTTGTACACAAGAAAGATGTTTGAAATACTATTTGAAATGCAGTAAGAGATGCCTAAAAAGAAAAACAATCAGGAAGTGAGCTTATGCTAGTTCTCAGAGCAGGGCAGTGTGCCAGATGGGAGTTACTAGAGAGACAGAGTCATAAATGATGTAGCACCTATGTAGGTCAGTCTAGATGTTGAACTGTGCCTAATTTTTCTTTAATTATCAATACATGAGGATTAAGATTTCTTTTACATCTGTCCTGGCAGTACTTCAATTCTGATCTAGATATTTTATAGGACTTTCCTCTGTTCTTGCTCTATATTGTCACAAGGCACTGCATTTTTTACTAGTAAAATTACCTTGTAAGGGATCCCATCTGTGTAAAAGCCATATATTTGGTCATAAACAGCAGTAAGACTGCCAAAGAAAATGTAGAAGAAAAGGTATATTATGGCCGAAACCATAACATAACAAGTATATTGATATTATTTGCTTAGGAAGTTTATTCAACAATCAGTCTAATTTTGTCCTACAGAAACTATTACTGCAGATACATGTGCCAAAATTTCAACCTGACTCTAAGATGTTGGATTAGCATTTAGAAAAGCCATGTTTGAACTTCTAGATGGAACATGTTGATCCAGAATAACTGATATGCAAGAAACAATAACACCATTAAGGCATTGCTTTTTCTGCTGTTACTTGGAGAGCTATAGAGCTGGTTCTCCTGCTGTGACTGTGAGGCTGAATCTGTACAAAATTGGTACCTGGCTCCACTGGGTGGCAGCCCAAGCGCTGCTCAGCCCCGAAAGCGATAGCTTACTCTTTAGCTGAAAAAAACCAGCATCATCCTCACATCTCAGCGCTTTGTAAAACTCATGAGACTTTTCTGTATAGCTAGGGAGTCGGGTGCTGGGCCCGTCATCCTCAGGGACTCTCTGATTACCCATAGCAAGATGGTCTCTCTTCTGCTAATGGCACTTCAAAATGCAGTTCCCGTATTGTGTTTTAATTAGATTGTGATTAGTTCAAGCAAACTGTTTTTTAAAATGAGGATTCCTGAAATGAACACCTTCACCATGAACACTCTCTACTCACAGAATTCATTGGAGACATCTAATGGCTTTAAGTAGGCTATCAGGAAATTAAGGGGAAAACCATGTACTGTGTGTCGCACATAGCCTTGTATTTTAAAGTGTGCTGAAGCATCACTGAAGAAAGCGGATCTTTACAGCAGTGAGAGAGAGCACTTTTGATCCTCTCTTCTAGGAGGCTTGTGCCTGTGGCTGCAGTCATTACTGTTCAGCTGTAGTCTTTCTAAGTCTCATAAGCAGAGTGAGTGCTTGGATGGGGAGTACTGCCCCAGCCAAGCAGGAGAGGCACCGGTCTGCCTATCCTGCTCTCTTTTGCGTGACGCTCATGAGGGATGGACTGCTAGGATTGCTCCCTTCCACCCAGCAAGAAACAAAGGTCACAACTGCTTCAGGTGGCAAGTATCCCGTAGTCTTTTCAGGACGGTAAAGAGAAATTGCCATGTCCTGGCCATGCTGCATAAAAAGTAAATTTCCTTTAGATACTTGAAGTCTTTCTGTACTTTCTGTTGGACACAGTTTCTTGCTTTCTTCTCTTTCTGGTAATTTTAATGGATTTTGCAAAGAGTTGCTTCATCTCACAGCATATGTCACATTTTAGTCGCTGTTTCACCACAAAACACCACAGCACAAGAAAGAAAATTTTACGTGACTCTGGTGTACAAGCAATATTCTTTTCAATAGAAGTCTGTTAGTTTAATCTAAGATATGTAGCCTTGGGTTATTTCAGGCCTTTTCATAAGTGCCTCTAGGAAAGATTGCACTATTTTCCTCCAGAGGATAAATAAGGTAAGGGATCCTTTTTTCTATAGACAGGCCCAGTAAACTGTGTATCACTGAAATAAGATGCTAGCTTTGGAGTTTGCCCCGGTCTGATCTCAGAACGGAGAGTCAGTGTGTTAGTAGCTTCAGAGCTGTGTCATGCAGAAAGAGGCATTGTATACCACTTTTCAAAGTCTTTTTCACCTCAAATACTCAAACTCAGCACCTGAGAGATTTACAAAATCAAATCCAGGCAAGAATAAACTGATAAGGAAAAGGATAATCTCCAAAGAACCTGTCTGCACCTTAATCTAGAGCATTTATACTAAGGTTAGTGACTCAGTTTGAGAACCTAAGAGTCCTTGAAATGTTTTCAGTAGAGTTTATTTGGAGATTTCAACTGAAATGGGTGTTTCATTTCAGAATCATAAACGAAAATGAAAGTTATCTTTAGTTTCACAGGATGAGATTTCAGTTCTGAAATAGAGGTATTTCTCATAGAGCTGTCCTCCGGAGGGTTTTTTTGTTGCAGCCAAGCTACAATGAAAACATCCTCTTGGACTAGTTTCTTTCTTGCTCTTAACAGATGAAATGGGAAGTATCAAAGGCTTCTGTATCACCTTCATGATATAGGCTGCCTCAGAGCCCAATGGCTCTGATAGTGTCAGCTGATGTAGCTGATTGTAGCCCAACAGCAAAGGTAAAGCTCTTCACATTCCCTCCTTAACTGCACAGGAGATTTCTTATACCCAAATGAAGGGATACATCATTCCTCATTCCTAGTAGTGCTGCCATGAGCTGTGGAGAAAACTCCAGCCGGAGCAAACTACAGACCACCCTCTAGCAGCAGAGATCATCACAGACATACCACCAGTGGCGACTGCCCTGGCTTCCTACTGCAAATGCAGAATGTCATTTGGCGGCTTTTACTCAGCTTTGCACAAGTTATCTGGGGGTTTGCAATCACATCTGTGATGGTGATTGCTGACAGCATTTTGGGGGAACAGGGTCTCAAACAGTAGGAGGATTGTGGAGGAGTTTTCCTAAGTGTGAGACTTAGACTGTAATATTTGCTTCGAAGAGAAGGAAGAGTGAACACGGACCTCAGCTTTATCTCTGGATATTTCAACTGCACTTGACATGTCTTCCACCCAGACAAGTCACTTAATACCTGCAATGAAATAATGCAGCACACCAAGGGGAAGACTAACCTTTCTGTGCCTGTTGCTTTGTAACGTTGTGTGCTGTCAGAGAGTCTTCTGGTTTTCCTTGGAAACCAGCTCTACAACCTGGTCTCTGCCTGCATGCAAGTGGGTCTCTGTCCCTCACCTACGTCATGAAAGAGGGCTGTCAGAGTTCATTTTTGTGAAGTGCTTCACAATTACTACCTGACAGATGCCTAAATATGGACCATGGTTAGTATAATAGTGTAACTAAAAGGACCTTAACTGAAATGGTTTTGCTTAAAAAAAATCTCTTTTCTCACTCAGTGCTCTCTGTTTTAATGTTCCCATCTTCTTTCCATTTAATCCTCATCTCATACCTCTTGTTTCTTTTCATTGGCCTTTCTGGACAACTGGTTTAGGGAAAGCGTTTTTATATATCTTTCTTTCCCTCGCTCTCTAATAGATACCATCATCTTTTAAAGAGCAGCCACTCCCTCCCTCAGCTAAGTACTATCTTGGCAGGCAACTGGGGAGGAGGAGTCTTCTTTAAAAGGCTTTGAAATTGTGTTGTTAAAAAATATATAAATAAAGCAACAAACCTTTTAATAGGGCTTTGAACAATCATCCCTTTCATTCCCTTATGGCCTGTTGTGCTTCTGGCTTTTTTATTATTTAGTTTGCAGCAAAAAAAATCCAAATGTTTTATGTTAAGCCATTAAGAGTTTATTTGGGTTGAAAATAAATAAATAAATGTGGTGCTAGCATTTGGGACTGTGAGCACAGGCACAGTTGCCTGGCAGAGGCGACCTATAGGAGGCACATCAGAAGGCCAGAATAAGCTTCAGTGAAAGAGCAGAACAAAAGCATCAGCAGCATTTGTTTCTGGTTAAGTACTTTTGCATGAGCCTGACTACTGGAGTGGTTTACCCAGCTTTTATCTGTTTCAAATTCACCTCACTCCCTCCCTCCCCTCTCTACAGCATCACTCTGAACTGTAACTCATGGTAATTACATGGAAAAGGAGGAAGCATGGGATTTTTTAAATCTTCTTTTATTTTTTTAGACCACCTGATGAGAGCATGTGACTGGCTGGTATCCAATGTTGTTCCTGGAGTTATTAGACACCTAACTAAATGTTTTTTGCATGGCCTGCCTGGGTTTTTTGTGCATTTAGATTTGTTTTTTAAGCACTGGGTATATTTTGTGAATAGCCAGAAAAGGCATTTTGTTTCTTTCTTTCTTTCTACCCCCTTCCACTTTTGTTTGCCAGCTCTGCCTGTCATCCCTAGAGAATTCTGCAGCAGGCTGGTGACTGCAGCTAGGACTCCTCTGTGTGCATAATTAGTATCAATCTTTCTTGGTCTCGTTTCCCTGGTGGGGCTGTTGGGGAGAGAGAGAAGAGTCTTTGCCATTTAATGCATTACTAGGTTCACATCTTAGCTGCCATGTGACCTACATTTGGTGAATCAGCATCAAAACTTAAACTTTCTAACTCTCTCTCTCCATGAGATTGAAGTATATGGTAATTTTTGAAAAGCACACATATAGGCTGCTGTTGGTATTGTTAAAGAATTAATAAATTGCAAGGGGCAGATAGGAGGAACTTCTGAGAATCTGGGCTTGACTTTGCTGTCTAGGTTTTGAGACTCATAAATAAAACAATCTGTTATTCCTCGTGAAGTTGAATGAAGCCACTGACAGTTCAGACCTCAGAAAACCAAGGGAGAGGGGTCCATCTCCAATCCTGCTCCAAAGGAAGGACAGTGCCTAATGGGTGCCCTTCAATGAGTGCCATTTTATGTCTGGGACATGGAACATCAGGTTGCAAATGACAAAAAGAGCTTCTAGCACACGTAAACTCAGGTTCTTGAAAGACACCGGTCCAGAAATGTACACACAGCACCAAAAAAAAGAACATGAAACTCTATAACACCTTTTCTCTTATAGTGACCTTTTCTCTTTTTTCTCTTTTTGCAACAGTATTGCTGATTTAAAAAATAAAAATGGGGTTTTCTCTTTCTCTTATAATAGTATGGAAAATAAGTATGATCTGAACACAATTTTAAATGCTAGACTCCTTTAACTCATGTAGTTTGGTTGATTTCCCTATAAAAGCAAGTAGTACTTTTCAAAATCTAGTTACAGGATCAGTAATAGAGAAGAGAAAATCAGTCAAGTATTTGGACTTAGGAGGCTTAATGTTCCATAGACCTTGCTCTTGCATATATCCTTCTGCATGCTGGTTCTTACTTATTCAAAAATAGGTACTAGAGCTCAGGAAAGACTTAAGAGGAAGACCTAACTGAGGTCTTCCCAGTCCATAAAACAGGGATTATAAACTTTCTGACCTCATAGTGATAGTGTAAAAATAATCAACCTACTGTATACTGCAGTATTTTAGTAGGCAGGGTATGTGTTCCTGAGATACAAATAATTAAGTGGAACAGTGAGGTTATTGCGAGAGAAGAATATATATATATATATACTGTTCTATAATATACTACTAATTTTAATGAGATGAGAAGAGCTTATAACGTAAACTTGAAATAAATATAACACAAATATACAAAGATCTGTGGAAAAATTACTGTTGGCTCCAGTACTTTTTAAAGTCTACATTAAAAAGCAAAAGCAACTGTTGTAGTATCTTCAGCTGTTATGGAGAAGTGAAGGTTCACTTGATCTCTGTTAAGTGATTACTTTTGGAGAATGGTACTGCTTGACAAGGCACAACTGCAGACTGTGACCAAAGACTGGGTGTTTGTTGGGTACTGAGAAACAATCGCATTTGTTTTAAAAATCCCAATAGTTACTTAGACAATTCTACTTGCAAGATCTTTCACCATTCATATTTTAAAGGCATTATTTTCAAGTATTGATAAAAGAAATAAAGCTAGGTATTTTAAGATTTTGTGTATTTCTAGAAAACTTTTACATTTTTAAAAGCTATACTTTTGTCATCTAATTTTTGGTAATGGGTCATTCAGTTGTTAAAGTATATCAGCAGTTGAATGTCCTTTATGTCATACCTGGAATGATCCTTATTCCTGGAATAAAGATTTGAAAGAACCTACGTCACAAACCTGTAAAATCTTATAAAGGTTTTTCACTTGGGATGAGATCAGAATACACATTTATGCTGCAGAACCAGATCCCACAAAAGAAAAAACAGACTAATGTTTATTTTACAACATAATGTCACCATGTCTCACGTTTTCCTCTCACAAACATATATAGCAGGTGTTTTGTAACACCTGTCAGTTAGACCTTTGAAAGCATAAGAAAAAATATTTACTAGGAAGTTGTAAAAAAAAAGCAAACATGGGAAGGTCTGCCATATAGATAAGAAAGAAGGATCATTTGGATTGGGTGACAGAAAGAGGATTCCAGTGCTGGTTTGACAGTTAAAGAATGAAATTATGAAGGGATCAATGAGAACAATTTTTCATCTTTCCACATCTCGAAATAGTTGTTGTCTGTGATTTATTTTAAGTATAAAGAAAAGCACTAGAGTGGCTTGGTGTGGATGGAGGCCAGTGGCCAGTCATGAAAGAGCTGGGTCTATATGGTACTTCTCTTCCTATAAGGAGCTGAAAAAGACATTTCTGCTTCTTTGCCAAAGTGTGGCTTTGTGACTAGTGGGGTAAGACTCTTCAAAGAATAGATGGGTTTAAAATAATGAGAGTGGGTGGTGAGGGTTTATGATTCTAGGAATACCTGAAACTACCAAACTGAAATGCAAAATCCATAGTTCCTCTGATATTTAAAGCAATCACAAATTGCTTTAAGAATTCATTTGTATAATGAGGCAAAGTCATAATGTTGGGTCAGAATTCCCACTTCGAGTTATGGGAATACTGAACACTTGAAACTTGGGTGTGGCTTTTATAATTCAGGCCTATATCTTTAATAAAGAAAAGCAAAAGACTTGCCACAGGTGTTTGAATTTTGCTGGGTGTGAAGTAGGGTAAGCCACTGAGTTTCTTTGTGTGTTTCTGTTATGTGTCTGGAAGAGCCTTAAGCAGCTTCTTAACCTGACTCCAGGATTCCAAATCTAGATTCTGCACTAATTCCAGATCCCTCTGGAAGAAAATAAAGGTTATAGTGAGGAAAATACCGTGCAAGAACTATAGCAAATGCACCCAGTAGACTAAGCAAGACTGAAGTTCTGCTTAGAGATGATAAAGCAAATATAGCTTAATGTTAAGACAGAGAAAAAGTAACACCCGCCTCCTCCTCCTCCTCCTCTGCACACACACACAACTTGTTTACAAAAGTGCCTTGTAGTGACTGCTGGTGGTGTCACTCCGTCCCATGCCCCAGAGCTATCACCGGGCCTCATGGGAGATGTGACTACAGCATCGGACATGGGACTGTTTGTTCACTCACTTTCTGTGAAGAGAGTTTTGAACTGTGTTTTGAATAGACAGCATTTTCTTTGTGTGGTTGGTAAATAACACAGAGCAAAGTTAGTCAGCAAGTTGCATAGCTTCTGCATTCTGATTCTTTGGAGCCCTTTTGTACCAAGCTTGACAGGATGTTTTTAACAGAATGTGACCTCACTGGGATACCAGAGGTAAGGAAAAAAAGTTATTGGGGCTGTTGTGGAATATTTTGCACAGAGCTGACCGAAAGTACTGCTTTAAAATGCCTCTTGGAAAGAAGATGGTTTCACAGTGATCCAGTCAGCACCTTGTTTAGTGAAAATCAATGTCTTTCACTCCTTCATAAGTTATAGGAAGTCTTAATAAGATTTTCTATTTCCCACCTACAGAAAAAGATGCTGATTTGCAAATCTCAGAACGATTATTTGCTTGTTCTAATGTGTTGAGCAAAGGCCCAGTTCTAGTGACGGAACATCAAAATGTCTTCTTTCCAACACAGAACAGAATAAGCAGATCAGATCCGGTTCTTCCACCAAGTCCCAGAAGCAGCAGCGCAAGAATCGGAGCTGTGGCAAACCCCGGAAGACCAGGCGACAGTGACCTTCTGGACACCCATACCCAATCACTAGGTAAAGGTAAGAAGGAAAAAACCCCAAACCAGTATCAGCGCGTTTTCTGGGTAAGATCACGCGTGGGTTTTCATCGCAGACATTAAAGCTGAGGCCGCCGCTTGTAGTTTTGCTTGGATGTAGAGCAGAGGGGGCTGTGGTACCCTGGGGGATGTGGGGCCGTGTGGGCACCCCCTCTCCTCCCTCTGCTGGTCAGCGCTGGGGGAGGGCGGCCGCGGGCTGCGGGGGGGACCCGGCACCCACCTGCCCCCCCCGGGGGGGGAAAGCTCTGCTTGCTAGCGGTTCTTCGGGGTATCTTTCCTGTGTTGCTTGTGCTTCTAAGCACCGACTGCCTTAGGAGGTAGTGATGCAAGGTTCGGTGGCGGTAAAAGAAGGGAGAGAAATCTGAGTGTTCAAGAAGTCAGGGAAGATGATGGGGAAAAAAAAAAAAAAGGATGTAGTTCAGGTATTTATTAATACAGTATAAAAATATTACAGATTCATGCTGAGTATCTGAGTGTTTTGTTTACATTCAGGATCTAAGGAGGTGGTTATGAAAAATGAAAGAAAAATGCATTATTACACAAAATAGCTTCATGAATAATAGGCATCTTGCTGTTCTGAAATGGAATTAACAATATGTGATCTGCTTTACTATGTATACCAACAGAACAACAAAGCTTCATTGTTTTTTGTGGGCAACAATTGTTTTTTTCCAGCCAGCACAGGTGACTTAGAAAAAAATTTACAAAAAAAATTGTTTGGAGTCACTGATAAAGCAGTGAGAGGAAATGTAGTTCTCACGATATGTAAAACTGTTATTCATACTTAAAAGACTTGTATAACAAAGAAATCTAAAATTAGGCTTTTAAAATTGGAAAGTTTTGAGTGCTGCTGACGATGAAAATGTTCTTTGGTAAATGAGGATGGAAAAGTTTGCTCATTTACTTATGATAACTAGAGTTGCTTTTTACTGTAAGGCACATAAAGAACTAGAGATTTGTTTTTTTCTTGTGATCAGTTAGGAAGTGGATGGGTTGAACTTCATTTAGTAGTATAAAAGATGCAGTGAGAGTGTCACTGCTCCCAGTCAGACAGGGTAATAACTTTGGTTTGACAAAGCATTTACAGTGATAATGTCAATCTTGCTACTGTACTTTGATCCACTGGCGTGTGGTAGATAAGCTGCAAGCTCTGTCCTAATTAGAGCAAATATTTCTTCGGAAGAATCTTCTAGAGACAAGCTTGTTCTTTGAAGTAGAAGTCTGTCAAATGGGGATGATTGAAGATGATGAATTTATGTTCACAACTTTGGTATATGTGTTTCAGTAATACTTCTGGTCCTCACCATGGTCAGGTGTTGGGTATTGTACAATACAAAACCAGATTTTCTACACCAAACAGCTAACGATACAGGTATGAGACAGAAGTTGATAAAACAAATGTGATAAATAATTCAGGCATAAAAAATACACCCAAAGCGTTAACATGGAGTTTTCTGATTTTAATATCTTTCCACAGCTGTGTATGTACTGTTAGGGTTTTTTAAAAGGATGATTTTTCACAGAGTCTCACCCACTACAGGTAAACTGCCACCAATAGTTGAAAGCTTGATCACTTTTTGACCTTCAGGCAGGGAGAAGCTGGCAGGGTGGGATAGTTTACTTTATCCCTGACTTTGAACAAGAGAGTGCAAAAGTTCAATAAAATATGCTATTTAATATTTATGAAAGCTACGGTGGTGAAACCAGTAGAGGTCAGTACAGAGCGCTGAAATGGAGGTGGAGTGCCAAGGCCTTGTGTATTTATGCTCTGTACTTTCGATCTTTAACTTTTCCTTTAAAATGTGGTAAAGGCTTACAGTGGCTTACAGTCAATATTCCTGTCGTCTTCGAAAGGTAGATTAAAAATACTTCAGATAGTATGGTAGTGACAGACTGCTTAAACAGAGTAATTTAAGCAACAACATGCATTTCATAGTAAGTTATAACTTGCAGAGGGATGCTGGAAACCTTATTTTGTGGAATCATTATTGAAACCAATGTGTAATACTTATTACTTATATTGCAGTGACAAATTAATCTAGCTGGTGGTTATGTAGCAAAAAATTAGGAGAAAGGATAATTTTTTAGGAAACAAGTTTTCAGGTACTTGAAGTTAAAGTAACAAAAGAGGTTTTCCCGTTTTAGGTAGCAAGTTTGGATAATTATCATTAAGTGTTGTTTTAAAATTCTTTTCTTTGTGTATATACACATATATACACACAGAGGGAGAGAGGGAGAGGCAGACAGACTCTGTATATAAAGTTGATTTATCTTTTGTTTCACTTTTTAAAGCCATTGTTTGCTCGTGGTTTCCTTTTGTGATTTAAAGCAAGGAAAAGAATCACCGCGTATAGTCTGTGCATGAAAAGATCCTTCAACATATATTAGCTGCAAAAGCTCATCTCTGAAAAGCTTCTGTTCAAGCTGCTCTCTGTGGATCTAGAAAGAGCAACCTGCCTGTCCCCATTCTGTTTCCTTGCACTTTAACTAAGTACTTTGAAAACTACCTTGCTGTTAAATTGTAATTGTTGAATATTAAAGAATTACAAACAAATTATCACTGGATAAAGGTGGCGTGTTCTATTTCAATTCTAACTTACATCTGCTGTCTATGAGTTTAGGGAGAAATTTCCCAATACCTTCAGAGAGAACAGAACTATACAAAAGGTGAATATTTTTGAAAATCTTCTTGACTTGTTCTGCTCACCTTTCATGTCCTTCTTGAAGTTGATTATGGGGGCATGGGAAAGTACCCAGCATCTCTGAAAAACATACTTTCTTTTTATTTGCTTTATCATGCACTTAAAAGTGATAAAATCTAGACAAGTGCAACCCTTTCTCAGGGGCACCTGTGTTGTGTGCCATTAGTCAGATGGCATGAGTGTGAACGCAGTTCAGAGGACTTTAAGGGAGGATTACTGCAGGGAAGGGATTCCCTGATAACTGTTATCCACAGCAGCTATCCACACTATAAACTGAGGTGGGAAGGAGACAGCGATGTCATAAACTGTTGTTGCATATCTGACCTGTGGTGTGTTTTTTCCACACTTCTGTCACTGTAACATCACACACAGGTCTTCCATTCCCGTACAGCTGAATGTTATTGTGAAAGATCTCCCTTTAAATGTGTGGTGTAAAATCCTGCTTTGGGCAAAGTCAATGGAAGTCCTGATGTTTGTTTGAGTCGGTGGTGAGACCAGGATCTCTACAGCTTTGTTTCAATGTTGTTTTTTTTTTCCCAAGGCAAAGAAAGCTTAGAAATAGTCTCATTTCTTTCATAACACAGGGTCCAGTCTAAGTGTGGCATAGAAGTGATGGCACGTTAAATGAAAATTACCATTTTGAGTCCAAATTTCTTACCAAAGGCTTGGATTCAATTCCATTCAAATCTGTTCAGTTCTTCTTCATTTAAAGGGAAGTGGAGAAACAACTTCTAGTACTGACTTCACTCTTGGCTTTGATTGTGTTTTGAGAAAATAAGCTTGAATCTGAAAGTCAAACCCACCTTCCTTCTCCCAGTAAACTTCTGATATCCATGTCATTTTGGCACACAAAATTTTCCTATTGCCTTTTCACACCTCTGTCATTTTTTGTTGGGTAAAAAGGGTGTGAGAAGTTGTATTTTGCTGAGCTACAGTGGAACTACTCTTTTAGAGTAACTGGTATACTTCATTAGTTGTTGTTGGGAGGGAGCCCTCTTCCTCAAATGCTGTCCCTGAAAATTAGTGCAAAGATTGAAGTTAAGGTGATTCACATAATACTAAATGCTCTGGTTTTAGCCAGTCAATGTTGAAGTCCAAAAGTCCAAGTATTTTGCTTCAATTAAGTTTGTTTACATGTAAAATTTCATGAAC
>VYZV01006551.1:2165-13956 GCA_013401275.1 Pandion haliaetus | reverse complement strand
ATAGGGGAATACAAGGAAAACTATATTAATTAATATTATTTTTAGAAGATTGACTTTTAAAATCTTAAAATAAGTAGTTACATAGGAAGTTTACACATTAAGAAAAAGTAGGAAACTGTATGAAAGCAACTTACTCCATTTACAATCCAAATGGAAGTACATACTTCTTTTTTTCAATTTATGATACTTTTACAGATTAGGACTCATCCTACAAACACAAATCATTACGATGAGACTAACAAAACAATAGCAGTTTCCTTGACAGTTACAGGATAGCATCTGCTAAATTATATTCAAATTAATGAAATGTTGAATTACTTACCCGTTGACTAACACACTGAATTACCCTTTTGAAGAAGGGTATCCATTGCTTCTAATGGTGTTAGCTTATCCCTCCCACCACTGCTTTTCCAATTTATAAATTCCCCGATTTCTGGCAACTTTTGGTTTTGTACTTAAGCTGTATAATTTAGCATAGTAAATAGCTGAGACTGGCAAGCAGTGTGTAACTGATAACATATCCAGCAATTTCTTTTATGTTTGGGGGTAATTGTAAGCACAGAATAAAACTGATTATTTCAGCATATGTAGCAATAGTCACAAAAGTTGGTTTTAATTTTAGATTTTGTCTATAGTCAATAGAAAGAGGATGGTACTCTCTATTGGTTAACCTCTACTGAGGATGGAAGGAGCCAAGAACTACCATAACTTACAAAACATTCCCATTAATCTCTCTGTTTTGTAGCACATTGTATGAATGTGGAAAAAAAGTTGGATTTGTGTATCGCCTGCAAGCTCATCACTTCACTGTTGAGTATTTTATTTACCCATTCTACATGAATGATGCTGTTTGTTGTCATGTTTGATTGTTAAGACTTTCTACAAGGTCTTTTAAGGCATAACTCCATTTGGAATAACTTTAAGGTTATTCTGTCCCTAAGGCGGAAGTAGTAAGACTCTCTCCTATTTTCAGTGAAGCATATGTAATGTAGAGGAAGACAGTGTTTCCAGTGAACTAAATTCTTCAGTGTGGAAGAAAAAGAGAGTCCCAGTGAGCAGACTTTTGCTCATTTACTCCCTGCAGAGAAATGACATTTGTTCTCTACAGCATTTTCTCTTGAGAGGACCAGTTATTGGCTTATGTCACAAGCAGTCTACTGTTCCTCAGTGATATATTCCTTGAGGCATACATGGATCACTTTCAATACCCAGTGATCCAAATTCAACTCTTATTGATTGTATGAATGTGCTGTGGCTGTGAGAACAGAAATTGTTCTTGTGTAGGTGTTAAAGTTCATCTGGTTTTCTTTCTGATACAGTGCTGCTAGGTGTTTCTTCCACTATATGTTGTGTGTGTGTATGTATGTATATACATATGTATGCTTATATGAATAAAGGCTTCAGTGGCCTTTTCCTATTAATTAGCTGGCCCTAATTCTACCCAGCCCCCTGCCACTGATACAGACTTGCACAGCCTGTCTACAGAATCAGAACAGCAGAGACTCCCTGTCTTCCTTTACCTGCTACAGCTGGTTTGAGGGTAAGTAGCAGACAATATACATAAATAGTAGACAATATTGCTAAATTTTTTGTTGGTCTGAGGATGATTAAAGCAACCAAATTCAAGACATGTTGAGGGGAAAAAAATTGCAATAAGAAAGTAGTGTAAAATTTGATGGAAAGCATATGGTATCTCCCCACGTCCCTTGTATCTCTATTATTGGGGTTCAGTGATGACATTAATTCCTTAGGTTTTTTTCACTCCTTGAATAAAACCTATATTTACTCTCCTATGTAAAGTTTTAGTATCTTCTGCTCTATTTTGCTTTTTGAAGGAGCCTTTGCTGAGATTAACTGTACAAGAATACAGTAAAATAATTAAATGTTCTGGTACCTGTTGGGGTGAGAAAGCCTCCTTAACTTGGTTTGGGCTGTGCAGCTGAATGTCAAGAATACCTACAGTATGACACAGTCAGCTAGAACTCAGCATTGACTGGAACTAGCATTTTTATTATTGAGGTACTTCTGTATGGCAATACAGTTTTTCCAGGATTGAGTATGAGGGGAAAACAATAATTTAAAAACAATCTCAGGCAAAGAATGGGTAGATAACCCACTTATGAACTTACTCCAACCTGGACTCATGGCTTTTTTAGCCTTCCTGGTTAAATATATTAAGCCAACTGTTCTGGTGCTTTACACAGTACATTAAACAACTTAATCATACTGTCCTCTCTTACATTAATAAATTTAGCATTTGTATTCCTGAAGCAGCTGTTTTATTCTCTTGCTCTATTCTCTTGTTCTTCTTCAGAATACAAATTCCAGCTCATTTCCATTTTTTCCAGACCTAATACTTCACAAGTTTTGTTTTCCTGTTTGTTTTTTTAACCCTCTAGACTAAAAATTGAGTGCTTTGAGGACCACTGCTATATTTTTTCAATAAACACTCCCTTTGTTCTTAAATATTTCCCCAGTATTCTTGAACACCCTTCTGGAAGGAGGGTGATCTGGGACAATATATTTGAGACAGAAGAGCTTGTTCCTCTTCTTGAATTTTATTCAGAATTTATTGCTTTCATGCAGAACTAATTGCTATGTTTTCACAGGTAAGTACTCATTCTGGATTCACTTCAGTATTTACACATCAAAGAATAAGATAGACTGTAGAGATGGAACTTTTAAGATGAAAATTAATAGGGTCTATGCTTTGTCCTTCTGAAAACCTCAGATCCAAAATAACATGAATTTAGCAGTTTCAGGTTTTGGTCATAGTTGCAGATACTGATCAATTCCACTCATAGCTGCAGAAATAACTACTGTACAGTGAAGTCTGCTTCTCTTTAAAATCTGAAAAAGATTGCTTAAAGGAGGCAAGTTTAAATCACAGGCTTAGATCAAATGATTTAAAATAAATATTGTTTATCAAGTTTGGGTTTTTTTGGGGTTTTTTTTGGGTTTTTTTTTGAACTCTGGACTTGTAAAGGCTATAAAAAATGGGAAGTTCCTAAATTTCAAATGACTAGGAACAATATTCAGTTAAGATGACGTTTTTCTTTTCTTCTGGAAGAAATGCTTCTAGAATAAGCAGTAATTAAGGTTCTGTTCCTGTTTCTACTACGTTTTTATAGACTTTAATGGCAGTACATAAAGGCAGCCACCTTTACCATTAAGTATTTGGCTAACTCATGCAGGAGGTCTCCAGGTAGGAGTTTTGTATAGTTCCTGAAGGTTTCCCCCAGGCAGCTTCTGTTGTGCCTGCACCAATTTGTAGACTTAAATCTGTTGATTAACATCTTGGTTAGATAGTCTGGCCCTTGCAGAAACTCCTTCAGGTGTTCTTGCTGCAGAACTGACCAAGTTGTATGTAGATAAACATGTAAATAGAAGAAGATCTTGCAGATAGAGAAATAGTTACATGGTTTCAACAGGTACATGTTTTGAATGGCTGGGATGGAGTTAGTTTTCTTCATAGCAGCCCGTATGGTGCTATGTTTAGAATCTGCGACCAGAACAGTGTTGATAACCCACTAATGTTTTAGCTACTGCCAAAGGGTGCTTACCCAGCTTCAAGGCCTTCTTTGTTTCTCACACTGCCCCACCAGTGAGTAGCCTGGGGGTGCACAAGAAGATGGGAGGTGACACAGCCGGGACAGCTGACCCCAACTGACCAAAGGGATAGTCCATACCGTATGATGTCGTGCCCAGAAATAAAAGCTCAGAGTAAGGAGGAGGAAGGGGGGGACATCCAGAGTTATGGCTTTTGTCTTCCTAAGTAACTGTTACATGTGATGAAGCCCTGCTTTGCAGAACAGTGGTTTGAGAAGTCTCATCTGATCCATCTAAAAATGCCATTGCAAAGATCCTTGTGACAAACTCCTGTTGCCACCCAGATAGTGACCAACCATCCTGCTGAAGAGATCTGATACCATCATGTAAGTGTTACCATATGCCAAGGTGATGATTAGTTTAATTATTATTTATTTTAACAATTGGTTTCTCTGTGTAGCAAGAGGGAAGCATAGGATGAAGCTGGGGAACCGTGTAACAGGTTAGAGATTCATTTTGCAGTACTCATTTGCTTTAACCTACTATAGATGTAGACTGCTGACTAGAATTTAAGATTTTGCATTTCTTATGTGCATACTACAGTCAATGTTATGTGGCAACGTCTGCAAGTGCAGTATATCTTAAAACAGGAGGGAGCAATTTAGAAAGAATTGCTTGTAGCTTTTTATGTTTTAAACACAGCCTTCCTGGGAGTTTTGCATATTATTGTCAGGCCAAAACATCATTTTAACACTGTAGGAATTAACACAACATGTTCCACAAAGACTCAAGGAAGCTGTCTAAAGTTCTAACATTAGTAATGCTTGAGGAAAAACTTCTGCAAACACTGCAGGATACTGCAAATTGCAGCACTGGAATCTATTTTATTTTAGCTGACTACCATCACTAGATGGTTAGTTATTTTTCCTCAGATCCTGCCTTTGTGTACTACACAAAGGAAAGCATATGTTTTGTTTTATTGCCTTTACTGTGCCAGCAAGCATGCAGAATAAGAATGAATGATGTTCTGTGAGATTTCTTATCTTTCATGATATGATTTCTTTAACAGCCATTCTTACTCTTCTTCCTACATATTTTTGGTGCTGAATGCAATTCATCACTTCACATCTTTTTTCTTACTGCTGTTCTCTGCATTTCCTACTTTTTCTGGCTTAGAAGATAGCAAAGTTTTTGTAACAATCATTGTTAAAAAAAGGAAAGGGAGAATGAGAGCTCTAATTATTCTTAAGGCAGAGCTATTTTATCACAGTAGATAGTAACAAACCTTTAATAGAAGCCTACATTTTCTTATGTCACTATTAAGGAAAGCCTTGGGTCTGAAGGTCTTTCTCCCCTTCTCTTCCCTGCCCCCCTACCCCCCCCCAAAAAAGGTGGGGAGGGCGGGTCCACATGCATGAATAAGACACAGTGAAGACTGCAGTCTTAGCCAAGAAGGACCATACCTGGAAATGAGGGACTGGTTTGTTATTTCATTCTGCTTGTTAATTCCTTGTTTCCTGTGCTGAGAATTCCCATAAGGATGCCAGTTACAGCGGTAAGGTTTTGATGCTAGCTGTTGACTGGACAACTGGAACACCTCCATCAGACTTACTTAACAATAAGCCACTTCATAACCATAATTTCATAGAGTCAGTTTGTTTCACTGAATTTTGCTATTGATAAAAAGGTGAAGGCATTTTAATTTTATTATACTACATATGGATCATACTTTTAACGGGACTGAATTGATGTAGAGATTGTTATAGAGGGAGAGTGACAGTGTTTACACTGAGGAGGTTAAAAAGCCCAACTTCCAATTATAAAGCTGCTTTACTGCCTTAGGAGGTCACTACCTGTATAAAGAAGTTACAGCAAAGGGTGGCAATGAACAGGAATGAGTTGAAGTGATTTTTATAGAAGTCACACAGCAGGTCAGCAGTAGCGCAAGGAATAAATTTCAAGTCTTGTGAGTCCCATCCCGGTGTCTTTGCAGCAAATTCTTCTGTTCTAGAAATCTCATTACTTACTGAACAGACCAGAAGAATGTACAAGTTGGGTTACACACACTGTGCCAGTTGGCCATCACTGTGGCCTGTTTAAAAAAAACAACCCCACGCTGTATTAAATCTAATTAACCTTCACCTATCTCTGATTACAAAAAAATCCATGGAAGACACAATGTCATCTATACTAGCATTTTATGACCTCTTCTGAAATAACCACATCTGGAATCTAGAGTCATGGGAGAGCAGTAAGCACTCACTGGCAGAGACAGCAATACAAACATACCAAATACACTGAAGGACTGGGTTGGCAGGGATGATTCTGCATGCTTCTCGCAGGTCTCCTAGTTCTCAAGATTTGGGGAGTGTTGTTCTTTTTTTAATTGGGTAGTATTGCCTATTATGATTTTTTTTAAACTGGCTCTATTCTTTGTTTCAAGAACATCCCGTTATCTTTTCAACCAAATTTTTTGTCTTTTCCCTATTTTTTTTCCTTCACAACCTGTAAATCACTAAGTGTGTGGTGTTTTGGTTTTGTTTTTTAACCAATGCTTAGAAACAAAAAAAGTAACTTGCAATTATATTACTCGAAAAAGTCTGCTAAGAACACTTCAGAGTTATAGAAAGTGTTGCAAATGTGCCACTCTTTATACAAAAATTGTACACAGGCTTACTAAAATAACTTTAAAAAATGAGCTAAAATTATTTTTCCTTTTTATAGCACCTAGTCTAAAGCACAGTGGATAGAAAAGCTTTCACCATAAGCACGCACTTGGGGAAAAGACCTGGCAGATACTGGGTAGATTAAGAGTCCGGTACAAAATGTGGAAAAGCTTGTCTAGGTTTCATTAATGCCATCTTCTCACTTTGTCGCTATTCCCTCCCTGCAGGCCAGTCTTTAAGTGTAGACAGACAAGTGCAAAGTAATTTGCAGCTGGCTGACACTCTGTAGAAAAACATCCTGAATATCTAAAGTTTATATGGAAAAAATAATTTTAAAATAATTTCTACTACACCACCAAGATCACAGGACACTTCACAAACAGACTGGGATAAAAATACTTGATCATAGCTTAGACTACTCAAAAATGATGACTTCCTTAATTGGAATTGAGACACATCATTTTGTATCGTATGACCCATATGAGGTGCTTTTTTTTTTTTTAAGGAAGAGCTTTCCCATGTACTAGTGTATCTGAAGATCCTTATGGCATAGATATTTTGATGGATACATTAAACAGCTGAGGTGATAGAAGAACACGGAGAATATTCATGCTAGTGCAGTTGGAGATCACCTACAAAGCATGGATGAAAAGAAACAGTTTTAATAATTAAAGCACAGTTTAATGGACAAAGACGTCTCTAACATTTCCTCTGTGCTTCTCTTCTGAGTATCAAAATGAACTATGTTGACAGGTAGGGATGAAAACTGGGTTGTTGTTTTGATAACCATAATTACTGGTGGTAACGGACATGACCGGTCTATCAGTATGTTATTTCTTGCTTTGTAATGCTGTCACATATCTGAAGTGCAGCAATAATAAGAAATTTCAAGAGGAAGATGGCCCACATAGATTTGAGATGTTAGTTTAAAGTCAGCTACTTCCTACATAATAAAACTACACACAAATGTATGGACATGAAAACTGTTAAAATTTATCACTAGAAATACCATAGATGATTATATTTGGCACCTAGTGGAGAACATACCTGTGAAACAGGAATTACCATCTAAATGACTAAAACTCCCACAGAGATGATGGAACGTATTTATTAAGTAACTGACAAGCTGATAACAAAGACTGATATAACTGTAACTCCAGGTTTGTCAATTTAAAATAACAATACTAAATAAAGAGCACACATGAACATAAGCCTTAGCTCTGTGAATGTAGCAAGGTTTTGGTAGCTGGGGGACTGGTGCTGCAGGAGGGGTCTCTGTGGGAGGACATCAGGGCTGCTGCATGCCAGGGACAGCTGATTCCACAATGGAACCAACACAGGATACAGCTGAGCCTGTCAGCAAAGCTGGTGGTGCTCTGTGAAAGTATATTTACAGAAGGGCAGAAAATGTCAGCGAGCAAGAGAGAAAGGAGGGAACAAAAAGAATGAGAAGCAACAGAGGGAACCCCAAGGTCAGAGAAGGGGGGAGGAGGTGCTCCATGGTGTCAGAGCAGAAACCCCTGCTGCAGCCTGTGGAGGACCCTTTGTTGGAGTAGACGGATATTGCCTGAAGGAACAATGGTCTGTGGAGAATCCATGCTGGAGCCAAGGAAAGGGGTGAGAAGGAAGGATCAGCTGAAAGACCTGTATATACTGACTATAAGCTCCCACCTCACCAGTGCTGCTCTGGGTGGTGGTGGTAGAGTTGTGGGTGAAGGAGTGAAGTTGAGCCTGAGGAAGGGCTGGGGTGGGCAGGAGGAAAGGTGTTTCAGTGTTTGTCGTTGTGTTTCTTACTACCTGAAAGTATTTTAATTTGCAATAGAGTAAGTTAATTTTCCCCAAGTCAAGTCTGTTTTGCCCACAACAGTAACTGCTAAGCAAGCTCCTTGTCTTTATCTTGACCCATGAGCTTTCTTGTCTGTATTCTTCCTATTTCCACCCCTGGCCCTGCTGAGGGGAGAATGAGCAAGGAGCTGGGTGGGAGTTTGGCTGCTAGCCAAGGCTAACCCACCACAGCTACAGACAATTAATGGTCAAAACTGCACTTCAAATTAGACCATGAAGGGAATGAAGTCATAAATGCCTGAAAATGAGATCTTCCCAGCAAATAGTCACATGGTTATAGGAATCACAGAAGTTGTTCTACATTACTGTAAAAGGAGTTGAAATATTGATTTGATGGGCCATTAGTACATTAATTTACTCTGTGTCTACATTCTTAGGAAACCAAATGCTCATCAAAAGAAAGACATTAAAAATATAACACAAGTCATCTCCAAAGAAATGGTGCAACAACAGACACTTCTTCAGGATCATATCCACAAGGACAACTGCAGCCCTTTCCACCTGATGGTCCTCAGATTCCAGTGCTGTGAGTCTTTCCCAATTTGGTACTGCTGAGTCAAGCACTCTGTACAGACTGAATTACTGATTTCACTCTCTTTTTACAGTGCACAAATAGCACTACAAAATATAATAAGCAATGTAATTTTTATGGTTCAAACCTCTGCATTTGTTTAACTCATTGCAATCATAAATTGCTACTCTTGAGGAATACATTCTGAGGGGCCTAACTATGCACTTTTGAAAAGAAAATGAATTAATAAAGTATTCATAGCTTTTCCCTTTATAGTCCCAGTGCAGTGAAACATAATTCTCCATGGTGTGACACAGCTGTGTACTCTTCACAGTGATCATGGTGAATGGTAAAAGGTGATGTTTGAAATACCTACCAACTTTCCTGAAGAATGTTCTGAGTATTTTCTGAGTCACCTAAAAACATCTTGTTTCAAGAAGCAGGACACTGAAGCAAGAGTTACAAGATAATACAGCATATTGGTATTTTTTTGTGATGGAGTGCAGAGAAAGATGTGTTTAATTAAGGTAAAATTAACCATCTAGATGCTGCCAGTATTAGTAGTGGCTTCTGACAGAATAATTATGTGCTATTCTGAATCAAGGAAATTAATGTTGAAAGGAAGTGATCTTGACTTGTGTTGGATTAGGCAGATTGAAGATCCATTAAAATAAATTTCGGATACTCCTAAATTATGAATGGTATGGACAGTTAGAGTCTGTAAATTGTTCACTGGTCCAAGAACAACTAACTCAGCCTTATAATAAACAAAATAAAAAAACTCTCAAAATATTGTCTCATTCCATTTTAGTATCTTTAGGTGTCCACAGACATTTATGTCCTACTGTAAAGCTACTCATAAAATAAGTAATCTGAGAAGTATTCATGAATCAACATATCTAGTAAGGTATAATTCAAATCCAGGCCTATTATGTCCAGGAGGGGATGTTGTCATTATGTTTGATTTCCTGTTTGGAAAAATTAGATCAGACTGGAATATAATGAAATTAGAATTGAAAATTCACAATGAATCAGTCTATTATTATGTCAGACATTATACAAATGTCATGAGGAAACATAAAAAGAAAAGATGGGTGGTTGTTGTTTTTTGATTGTTTCTTTTATGGTTTTAGCAAAGAACACGTATGAATGTCCTGGAATAAATTTAGACTAGAAACTGCTTCTTACCTATTAGACAAGTGAGGAAGTAGAACTACCTCTGAGGAGGATGAGTAAGAGTAAAATTCATTAGTTTAAAATGAAACGTATCACTTTATGGAGGGTTTATATGATACAGTTGCCTACAGCAATGAAGCACTGTAGTGATCCAGGAAACCCTTTCAGTTCCTATGTTTGTAACGATTATGCAGAAATTCCTCCTCAACTGTGAGTTAACAAATACGATGTATTGCCAGGCTCCTGAGGGAGGATTTTATGTTTATTTTAGTGATGTTTATAGGTATATGCATGCCATCTATCCTGAGACTATACTTTTACAAATGTTAAATCTTTCAGGTGTTTATACGTATTTTCTCGGTACATTTCACTTTCCTGTGGTGAATCACAAGCTGTGTAACATGGAGCTTAAAACCAAGAGGAGGTTACTGCTATGAGCTAGTGGTACAGATTCCACTTTTCCCCTACTCCCAAGGAAATTTAGTGCAGTAGCTAAGGCTGAACCCTGGGAAGTCACTGCTGTCACCAAGAGATGTGGATGTCAGATTACAGTGCGAAAAGGTGGGATTCAAAGACAGGGAAAATGTCTGGAGCATGTTCTTTTGCTCACTCAATCAGGAAGAAACTCCTCAACTTTAAAGAAACAGGAAATTAGAAAGAGCTCAGTTGTACCAGTTTTTATACACAGTGCTTCAACCATACAAGGCTTGGTGCAAGTTTGAGTATATAAATAGATTTGGACTGCAGCTGCTGTTTATTTTTCAGTATTTTGTTCCAACTGCTAATAGAGAAGGGGTCCAGATATAATTTACTATTTTCTTACTTCTGTTGTGCTGGGAATTACTCACCCAAACACTATATATACACACACACCTGGTATATGAAAAAGACGACTTCTCCTTCTGACACAGGACTCGTATTAAGTCTTCTGTCAAAACTTCTGGAACTAATCAAATTGAAACATTTATTAAGCTACCTAATTTGAATATTGTTTTGAAGTAAAAGAAGAAAACACAATTTTCCTAACATTGTGTGTGAGCTACAGTATTAAGAAGGCAAATTTAGTGTTTTTCTTAGGTATCAAGCAGTTCAACAGACTGACAAAATATGTCTGAATAATGGAAGTATAGCACAGCTTTATGTGCCTGTAGCCCCTGTATAGATAAGAAAGGATGCTTTACAGGCACTCCTTAGCCAGCAGGCTAAGAAAGGTAATTTCAGGACATCTCAATTCAGTATGATCTTGAGGAAGGGATGGTATATCAGATGCACATCTCTAGTGTAGTCCCTGAAAGGACCGTATTAGACATTTCTGCCAAGTAACTGTTCAAGTGAGTATAAAGCAAGGCTAAGTGCAACTATTGTGAACAGAAGGTAAAAGGAGAGACACAGCCATGAAACTGCTCCTCTGTTATTAGACCGGCATGAAAAGAGAGAGATTTTTGCACATTTGCTCCCAAAATCTAGAAGTTTAAAATACTAGCATAAATGCACTAAGCTTTAATTATGCCTCCATCTATCTATAGCTCCCAAAGGATTTCAGTTAAACAAAAAGATCAGAAAAAAAGCCTATTGCTGAAAATACAACTAAGATTCCAGAAAAATAATGGCTGATCAGTAGTGCTGTAAGGGTTGTGAGTTTGCAGGTGTGTGTTCATATATATACGCACACACACACTTATGTCTGAAATAAAAGTTGAAGGCAAACTGTTGCAATTATAGTTGGCCAGGGTTTGTTACAAGAGTAGTTTCATGAGAAAGTGACAATTTGTTAAGAGGTGTTAAGAAAAGGTCAGTTTCTGATAAAGCTTCAGAAGGAAAGTTACTTCAAGTCCATCATGAATACCTGATAATGAGAGACCTAGCAGGCCCATTCTTATGGCATTCATTAAGGGGTGAGAGAAGCAAGGTCTTAGGTCTGATTTAGTGGCTATTCCTGTCTTCTCTCTCAGCATACCTCAGGTTAGCAGAAATATGGAAAGTGATTAAGGGAAAAAAAAAAAAGAAAAAGTTCTGCACAGATGTCTCGCAGCAACCCATCTAG
>VYZV01006550.1:318101-355369 GCA_013401275.1 Pandion haliaetus | reverse complement strand
GCCAAGGCCAGAGTGGTTTGAAGAATTAAAAATCTATGGCACCATTGTGCTGCTTTCTCATGAAAACAACAAGGAGAAGAATCTGCTCATTAATCAGATGGCTCTGTCAATAATGAATCAAGATGAATGTGCTGGCTGAGAGATGTATTACATAGGCAGTTTGTCAGGGAGCAAAGAAAGCAGTGAGAACCTCGCTAAAACACAGGATCTGGCATGTTGTTTAAGAGCTTGAAAGTGATGAGAGCTTAGCAACAGAAGAGGTTAGGATCTGCCTTCTACAGTCTAACTCTTGGTTGGCACCTTTCAGACGTCCTAGGCTTGACTAGTACTGAGCAGCTCTTCTGGTCTGGCAGTGATTTCAGGTGCTAACTGAGGTGGGAGATCCTGGCATCTGCTTTTTGTTCTAGTGCTGTATCAGTGGCCAGTTTGTTAACTGGGAAATGCTGAATAGCCCAGCCATTTTAATAAAGGCCAGAGTCTTCTTTCGTCCTCTTTGTTTAGGGTAGAATGGAAAGTTCTTTTAGGTAGTGGTTTGATTTGTGTGGGAAACAGTGTCTTGTCACTGATTTAGCAGAAAAAACCATGCATCATCTTTATTCTAGGTGTCCCAGTAAGCCAAAAAACAAGGCCTGCTCCCTGAATCAGCTGACTTACTAGTGATAAGGGAATAAACTGAATGTCTGTTCCATATAAGGGGCAAATTCAGGCAATTTACATCTCACACAGTGTTTGCAAATAAGTCTGTGAAACATCATTACACTGTGGGAAATGAGCAGTTTCTCAGACTTTGACCTAATGGAAAGAAGGTCTAATAAACCATCTTCCTAGTCTTGTTAGCCATTGTCCCAAGGGTTGATGAAATTACTTCAGATAAATTATAAATTACTTTATAAATAAGGCCGCTGTATGCCACAGATGAGTCACATTTTAACCTGTGTGGGATAACTCTACTACTGTATAAACCTTAACTCTGGTCAATATAAATAATGGGAATAACATGCTAGAGATTCATGTGGGGTGTTTTTGTGTGTGTTCTAGAGCTCAGTAAAGCCTTAAAAGTACACTTGGTGCTCTGCCATACCATTCTTCATCTGGTCTTTCTTCTTCCTTAAATTAGTTCTTAAGTAGAAGTTAATTAGCCACCCAGAAACACAAAGCTTCCTCCCCAGTGATGTGCTGTAGGCTTTCTATTAAGTTCCTTTCTGCATCAGTCCCTTGCAGCATCCCTGCTTCTTCAAACCTTTGCAGTTGAGGTGTCCAGGAAAAGGTGGAACAGCATTTGCCCATGGATGGGGAGAGGAGGATTAAGGGGAAAGATCAAGAAGGGAGTTGGAGAGGACAGTTATGTATTAATGAACTTCAGAAGCTGAAATCCTGTCTTACTTTGTGCCAAAATATTTTTTTTTTTTTCCACGCTAGCTCACGAGGCAGGAGTTGCATGCTGTTTTGTGAGCAATAGTGGGTCAGCATGGCATACAAAGCTTCTCTTTGTCCTCCTTTTAGCAGTGATAGCCTGAATTCTAAAATCCATATCCAAATTACCTAGTTTTCAAGGTCATTGGATTCCAGGATTTTAACTTGTTCAAATGCAAGAGAAAGGATGAGCTGGGAAAGCTGAACCTAAACTATTCCAGGTTTTGTAGTGGTTCCGTCAGTATCCCTGCATAAGACATGGACACACAGAAATTCAGGTGTTCTTGAGAAAAAGAAGATTTTCTCTTTTAGGTAGGGAATTTTAGCATTTTTATATAGAGCTGCTTCATCCAGGGATATTCAGCATTTTCATAAAGATGATGGTGTGACTTATGACTGAACAGCGTGGTATTTGGAGAAGGGAGGTGACTTGCCCCAGTGTGTGAACTTGGCATGTGCCTTCTGAGATTACAAGTCCTATGTATTCATCTACTGGTATACTCCTTGTCTTCTGCAGAACTATGTCCTGGGAAACCATTAAGCAGGAAATTGGTCTGTTTCCAGTGTGTGTGTATGTATAGGAGTCTGCAATCTTGAACAATGTTCGTGGCCAGAAATAGACAAGTCCTAAATTCCTCTGTCTCTTTCTGCAGCCTCTGATCAGTAGATACATGTGAGATATACCTATTGGCAGAAGAGTACTGGGCTGAAGGCAGCAGCACCAAGGTGTTTCTGTGCTCTGTGAGTCATGAAGGGTTGAATGCATGTACCTATATGAAAGTGATGCACATTCCAACTGAGAGTTAACTCATCTCCAGATGGTGAAGAAATGCATCAAAGTAATTTAGGGGCCCTGAATGTCTCCTGAGGATTGAGACGTAAAAGGAAGAATATCAATCTCTAGCAAGCTAACTCACAGGAGAAAAAAATGATTGTTTTCTAGAGATCTGTGTGCTTTTTTTGTGTGGGAGAGAATGCGTGTTGCATTCTGACTTGTGTAAAAAGCATCTTATGGACAAATGTTTTCAGCATTTACTTCAGCAGGGCTTTGTACTTTCTACGGAAAACTGAATTTGATGTAGATTCTTTCTCTTACACTCAAAACCTGACCATTGTAGTCACCACTCTCCTGCTAACAGTTATGGGGTAAAAATTGAAATTCTGTGAGACCCTGTCTGTATGGGGAAGGGACAGAGAACAGTTTGAGTCCCAGGGAAGTAGTGCAGTAGGAATGTCTATCCTGTGATGGGAATAGTGGAAATAGACTATTCAATTTTCATCTGCCAAACAAGAGCTTTAACAGTAAAATTGATTATCAGGCTATGGTTGTGCATATAGAAATGTTGCAGTTAGAACTTGTGTAGCTTTGAACAGTCTGGCTGAAGTAGTAGCATAAAGCACCTTAGGGATGGGGCTGACATTGATAGAAAGGGCCACCATCAAATGGTGCCAGTCCAGGTGTGAACATCAGAATCTGGCTCCTGTGGCAGGAGGGCTGTTCACAATACTAGCACAGGCATTTGTAACATGTCAGTGGCCAAACACAGTCTGTGCCCCATTTTTTGTCCTTGATGTGAAACAGCTGTCCAGAGAGAGTATGGTGTATGGTGTTCCAGCAGGCACTGCTTCCCCTTTACTGGGGTGACAGCCCACTTGGACAGGAAAGGACATTTGAATGCTGGGAGCTTTGAGCTCTGCATGTGATACCTGTCTGTAAAACATGCAGACAGCTGCATTATTCTGTGTCCTTGTGGTAATAAATCAGTCTGGGGTCCCTGATCAGTGCAGGGACCACCTAGAGGAGGAGTCATTTACAATAACAAAGCTGATATGGGTGGGCACAGAAGTAAAAGCATAAAGATGAAGGCAGTGCCTGGTGGATCTCCAATGGTCTTCTATTCCTGGCTGCAGTTTTACAGGTGGCAGCTGAATCAGAGATGGAAATGAAATAGTTTCATTATCAGGTCCTTACACTCCAGTTTGCTATAAATTGTTCCAGTCACTACCAAGTGAGTGACAGTAAAGAGAGTCCCCTGGCTTGTTGCCTAGCCCATGAATATAATTTCAGTCAGTGCTCACTGTAGACATCCTGGATGGACAGAATAGCATGTATATGTGGTTGCAAGGCAGGACTGAAGTGAGCTGGAAGTGGTGTATATGGGGAACCAAGATTGGAAATACAGTAGCGCTGAGAGGATCTGGCAGAGCTTTGTATAGTCCTAGACCTGGAAGAGTTGTCTAGGACTTGCTGGGATGTGTCAGGAGTGCTGATCATGGGGTAGCTGGCTAGCAGCAATCTGCTGTGCTTTGCCCCTGTCCCTGATGACCTGTTAGCTCACTATATCACCTAATATTAGTCCCTGTGCTCTGTCCTAGAGCAGGGCTCTGCAGCTGATGCTGCAGCTTATCTTACTGCCTCACCAACTGGGATTCTGTGCTTGCTAGAGTTCAAGGCTGGGCTATAAAAATCTGTTCCAGTCTGAAATTTGCCATAAAACTAGCTACACGCGAATGGTTGTATTTAGCAGGCTGCAGGGGGAAATGAGCTCAGCCATTGAAAAAGGAGAAAGTCTTGGTTTCTGACAGATTTTTTTGTTTGTTTTATTTTCAGTATAACCTTAAAAAGTCTCCAGATTTTTCTCATGCAGGCTGTCAGCACACTTATTAGAAATTCTTCTTACCTAATGTAGTACACACCTTTGTGGTCTGCAGTGAATTGGAAAAAAAACAGCAAAATGTCATCCATGAGACAGCACTGGTGTGTGAGAGGATTCAGACAAGATCCCTGGCTGCTCAAAAGATGGAGTTAACAACTTGCGAAATCATCTTTGTACGTTAAGCCTTACCAATATTAACAAACCAGTGGGTTTGATTTATCTCCAGGATCCATGAGGGCTCGATTTTCTTTTGGCAATGCTCCTTGTGCTGCTGCAACCACTTTGGGTACCTGGGAGGTGACATCATTTTGTTGGATTGTCCATGATCTTTATTCCTCTTTTGACACCAGTCTTTGTCTAGTGCCTCATTCAGAAATGAGCAGTTCCTTGAGGATGCTTTCTTTTCCAGAGACACGTTCCTTCTCCTTATTCATTGGTAGAGTCCTTGCATGAAACATTCAGTGGTTGTTGATAGCAGTAATACTACCAAGAAGACACCGGATATAATCTGGACTGTGAACTTCATTAGCTTCTGTGAAGTGATCCTTACACACTATTGCTGATTTTGGGTCCTAATTTTTTTTTGCTTTAGCATTAGATTTAAGCCTATTGATGTGTTCTGTTTCCTGCTGAGATGGGGATAGTGTGTTTGACTTGCTCTCTGTGTTTTGTTCTGCATTTGTGAAGATGTTTTACAAGAGCTAGCTTGGTTCCACTGTACTTACAAGCTCCTCTGTGCTGCAGCCAAACACTTCACATCCTTCAGGGATTATTTTGTGATTTAATACGGGTTCTCTATAAAGAATATAACACCTCCCATCCCCCATGCTTTTTTGCTAACGCTATTGCCTTTCAGTGCCATAACCTTGGAAAAAGCTGACAACACAGCAGCAATACTACCTAGACAACTTATCTTCCGAGCACTTTAGCGTGGGCTGCCAGTTCTGGGCTGGAGAGGTATTTATCCGGCTCTATTTAGACAGGAGCAGGCTCTTGCATACAAGCTAGCCAGCCAGCATCCTTTACAGAATGGACTTTATCATCCTTTGCGTTTGTGGATGTTGTGAGCTGTTGTTTTACAGCAGCTGGGAGAAAGGCATATCCCACTCTCTGTTCCAGTGAGAAACACAAAACAAGCTGATCTATCGGAGCCTGACTTCCCTGTATCTGCAACATCTTTGTTTTTTCCCTGCTGCGATGATTTGCAAATTGTTACCTGTCTCTTGCAGGCAATGCTGAAGCCTGCACGGGATCATGTGATAAAAGACTAATTGGGCACCTTCTGTCCCAGCAGAGTAAACTGAGATCATAACCTTTAAGGGCTTAGGAATCCAATTATCTGGGGAAACAGACACTAGATTGAAATATCCTTCCAAACCTCTTACTGCTTAGTATTCCAAACCTGTACCATCTCCCTGCACTGGAATTTTCTAAAGTCACCTAATAAAAAGATTAGAATTACCCTTAAATAGCTTCCATAAAGATTATTATTATCTAGTGATAATTCCATCTCTGAGCCTGTCTTGAGTACTTTCCGGATCCAGATGAGCCAAAGAGAGCTGACAGCTTTAAAAGACTACATTTATTTACAGGCCTGCTAGGGCGAGGCAGAGAGCTTGTGGGACTAACTGTGTGCTTCAAATGCCTAGGAGGAGGCTTTCCTCTTTCCTCCCCGCTATTTCATGTTTGATTGATTTATGGAACTCACCACTGCATGACAGGACTGAGAGCTATCTACAAGAACAAAACTAAAGACAGGTTTGCAGATGCAGATAAAAGGCAGCTGCTTCATTATATTGATATTAGCAAGCATCTGATTAAGCACTTGCCTTGCAAGGTTTAAAATGATTATTGGGTCAAGAAGAGGTTTGCCTTCACAATTTAGCACAACAGAAGTATTAAGAACTCATCATTACCAACCCGTAATAGCCACAGTGAGCATCTCTTTCTGCAATGGATGAGAGAGATGATTTTGGTCTATGAATCCCCTTCTGACTGCATATGACAGAACAACAGATGCTCTCAGTAAAGGGGGATTCAGAACTATTTCTTGTCTACAGTAATCTACTTGCTTTTGTTTACGGAAAAAGTGTGCGGCACTCTGGTTTTCCTGTTTCTTGGGTGAGCTACAGATAGATGAATGGGTAGATTTACACGGTATATAATCCAGTGGAGTGGTATGACATGGAACAAGCAAGAGAATACTTGAGAGATTGAGGATACAGGTAAGGGAATAAGAGTATAAGATGTGATCCAAAAGAGTCTCCATATTATACATTGACCCAGTGAGGACTGTGGGGACTGAAAGCACATCTGTGTCATAACAGAGGGCTTGCATTTGCCAGACAGCAGTTTAAGTACCTTATCTGTAGATTTCTGCAGAAAATTCTGTATGAGCCAGACATCCACTCCTAGTCAAAGAGATGATAATGAAGGAAATCGGAAAGCTCGAGTGCAAAATTCCAGCGTACCATGGGAATGTTTCCTTCTACGTGTTTGGTCTGACAGCAGGACAGATGCGGTAGGAACCACAGGAACAGAAGAACTGTGAGATATTGAGATTATTCCCTTCAGCACCACTGCTTGCGATTCCTCTCCATTTGCAGCCTTATAGAACCTGTTCTAGAGCTGAAAAGAGTTTTATGCTGTATTTACCGCTTTTTCATTTTGGCTTTACACATGTTTTTTTCCCAGGTCTTCACTTTCTTCTCTTAACCTGTTAAGTCAGATAATGCATGTCTTTCCCCTTGCTGAGGGACTGAAGGGCAGCACTCCCACTGCAATCAGTGGAGACAAGCAGCAGTCAGAAGCATTTCAGGGGGACTAATGGGGAGAATTTGGGTTGAATTGTGGAGGTCCCTTGCAAACACTGTATGGCTTCTATTAACTTCAAATGGAGCACCTCCAGGAAACAATGAATGTTTTCTTTAAGTTTTAGAGAGTGACACAGAGTCATGCATTTATTTTGTTTGCCGGATGGAAAATATTAGTGCAACAGGCAGTAACAGGCTGTTCTTTAACCTGCTCACTGCTTGTTCTCTGTAGGTACGTAGAGGGAAGTTCCCCTCCAAAGGAGTTAGGAACATACATAGTTTGTTCTTGTCTGGGTTTTGAGCACAGAGGTCACTATGGCCATTGTTTTTTATTAGTTTAATATATGTTGAAGTCTACAAATAAATGCTTGGACCCAGGTGGAACAGATGAGATGTGACTAAGTTCTTGGATGATCGATAATGAGTAGGGACTGGAAAATCAATTGTGTTAATTCCTGGCTTGTCACTGGGATGGAGAATTAATGAGAAAATACATCTAACTTAATGGTATTTACACAGACTGTGATAAAATTGTCTTCAGGCACTGCTTGGCATCACAATTATGGGATTATTGTAGATCCAGAGGCAGGAACAGAAATCCACAAGCACAAAAACTCCCTTCACAAACAGCAAACAAGTGATGACACGGACCAGCTAGGAGTGCTGAAGAGAGAACAGCCAGGCATCATTTTTTGCTTCCATGTACTGTATGCTTAGGAACTTGTTGTAGGGATCATAACATTGGTGTGTGATGATTCATATTGCGTGTGGTGCTGTGCTTGTGATAAACACCATGGCCCGTGGGAATCCTTCTGTCATGGTTTAACCCTGGCCGGCAACTAAGCACCACGCAGCTGCTCACTCACCTCCCTCACAGTGGGATGGGAGAGAGAATCAGAAGGGTAAACGTGAGAAAAACTCATGGGCTGAGATAAAGGCAGTTTAATAGGTATAGCAAAAGCTGCACATGCAGGCAAAGCAAAACAAGGAATTAATTCATTGCATCCCATTAGCAGCCAGGTGTTCAGCCATCTCCAGGAAAGCAGGGCTCCATCACCATTGTGTAATGGTTACTTGGGAACACAAACGCCGTCACTCCAAATGTCCCCCCTTCCTTCTTCTTCCCCCAGCTTTATATGCTGAGTATGACATCATACGGTCTGGAATATCCCTTGGGTGAGTTGGGGGCAGCTGTCCTGGCTGTGTCCCCTCCCAACTTCTTGTGCCCCTGCCAGCCTCCTTGCTGGTGGGGTGAGGAGCAGAAAAAGGCCTTGGCTCTGTGTGAGTACTACTCAGCAGTAATGAAAACATCCCTGTGTTATCAACACTGTTTTCAGCACAAATCCAAATCATAGCCCCATACCAGCTACTGTGAAGAAAATTAACTCTATACCAGCCAAAACCAGCACGCCTTCCCTCCAGTGGTCTTAAAGCACTTTGTAGACAGCAGGGAGGCTGCTCATCTCGCAGTGCAGTGGATTCTAGGTAGCTGTTTAAATCATTTGAAAGACTTGAGCCCCCATCTTCCTCTGAGTTAGGGAGTGGTCTGCAATTATGCCCGCTGAGCATGAAGTTTGTGCCAGAGCAGCAGTAGTATTATGGCACTGAGGGTGAACCAGTGGTGCTAGCTTCACTACGCTGACCTGCCAAAAAAGTCAGGTAGGAAATCAGCAGATGGCCGTCGGACTGCTGCAGAAATTTGTGAAGCTGTCAGCAACTGCTCTGCGGAACAGAGTGCACATGTACCTGCTTGAATGAGTGGGGAATGTGGGTCTTGATCATGACTGACAGAAAAGTGAATCCATCTCCCCAGCTGCCTCCTGTCCGCCAGGAGTTAATCCAGCTGAGACAGCATCAGTATAATTGATGGTGTATTACTGAATAAGTCATCCATAAACCTTGTGTACTCAGTACACCTGCAGCCCTCTTGCTTTTCTTGTCAGCCTCCCTCTCCTTGCTGTTGTGCTTCATATGCCCTCCCATCCCCCAATCTACATTTAAGTATGCTGAGTGCTTAAAATCCCAGCAGCTCTCAGGGCTGTCGAAAGGGGAATAAAGGGGTATGCTATATAGTGACACTAAATTTGTTTTATGTTTTCTCTCTAAAGATTTGGTGTAGGTTCTTTTCTTTCCATCTCAATGTATCAAGGTCATAGTTGTGTTGGAAAGTTTTCGAAGAGAATGATTAAAACTTCCCCCTTCTGACAGGCTACAGGGATGAGAGTCAGAGGAATAGACCAGACCTCAAATGCCCCCAGCACTGAACTCTGCTGGTTCTTGAGCTGCCTAGATAGCCTGTATGTAGCTGCCTCTATAGCCTAAAGGTCCCAATTTGCAAATCTAAATTTTTTTAGCTTTCCTGCAGGGCAAATCCTAGTTATGTCCTCTAGGTTGTGTTATCCTCAGGTTTTCTACAAAGGTCTTTAAACTTTCAGTGCCTTTCTTTGTATTAGCCAGATCTTATTGCTAGCAAGAGATGTAAGGGGCAGCTTTCTGCTACAGTCTGCTTAGCAAGAAAGGGATGCAGATTTTTCACAGTTTCCAGACTGCTCTTGCAAAGATTCCCAGGTTGTCTTCTCTATTTGCAGGCCTTGAAATTACAGGTGGGTTGGATGCACTATGAGACTTGTGTGATAGTGGTTGTTTCAGAGACCATATGCCGGAAGTATCAAATATGCTGGTGGGCAATGAGCAGAGACAGGCTTTCCAAAGCTTTACTGTGCATAATCTGCTATGAAAGAAGAAAATAACATCCAGATTGAAACAATGTGGGGCATACCTTTTTGAGATACAAAGGGGTGATCTTTGTCAAGATTCAGATTTAATGGAATTTTTTCACAGGTGCTCGGTAAAATCCTAGACTCAGGCAGAGACAACCTATGCTATGACTGTGTGTAAATGCTGGAAAGGAAGTACCACGGTGCCATGAAGAAAAGCAGCTGAGAACTCCCAACTTTGATCTCTGTTTCATGCGTAGGTATATTTCTCTCTCTGTATGTTGCCTAAGTGGGAGGAATCGATAACGCTGTAAAAACAGTATTTCTAGGGTGTGACTGTGTTATGTCTGGCAAGAGATGTAAAATTAAGTTCTTCCAGCTCTTAAGACATCCAAGAGAATCTCTCTTAAATGCCAGTATAAATGCACTTGTAATACATGGGTTGACTAGCTCTCATTCTCTCCAGTGGAGGATAACGGCTTGCCTGCAGCCTCTCAGCCTTACTGCACATCTCCACTTAGTCACTGGGGAAATTTAGGAGCAGTGTGCTGAAGCAGCCTGCTCAGGGCCACACAGTGGATTGGTGGTGTCGAAGATGTAAGAACCAGGAAGTGAAACTATTTGCTAGTCCTTTACTTTCTTTGTTGTTAATTTCATGGAGGAGGGAAGATGGGTTTACAGGTAAGCAGAGCAATAAAGGATTATCCTTTGCCAAAATGCACTGAGAAATCTCTAAGCCCGAAGGAGTTTGCCACTACACTGTTCCTATTCCTTTGAACTCCTCACAAAGGAAGCAGCTGTCCAGAGTTGCTTTGGACATGTGTCCAGGGTGATTTGGACTTAAGGAAGGCATGTTGTTTCCCCTTCTGAATGTAATTGAATTCAACCCAGACAAAGCCAAATGAGGTGGCCACTGTGGCTGCCAACTGTAATTAAGAACAGAATGCTCTCTGAGTAAAAAGAAAGTGAAATCCCAAGTGTTAATTCTCATGATTTCTGATGAGTTTGTGGAAAGCTGCCTCCTTAATCCCCAGACTATGTTCTGCTTGGAGTCCCTCTGCTTTCATGAATTCCTGCTACGCGTGTTTCACAAAAACATCAGACAGGAAGATCAATGAACAGATTGTGCTGTGCCTACATGCTCTGACATACAGATGTGCTGTCTCACAGTGCATAAATACACATTTGGATGGCCCCAAAATGGATCAGTTGGGTGCAGAGAAGACAGGAATTGCGAAGCTGTGGCACCAGTCCATAATGGTGTATGGTTTGCTTGGCTGATGCTCTGAATGTTGCTACCACTACACTGATACATTGTGAGAGAGGATTCTCAGCACTGAGAGCCTCAAACAGTAAAACTTGCTGCAAGTCTATGCACACTGCAGTGATCTGTCCTGGGAAGAGGGGCAAAGTGTTTCTGAGGGAGAAGAAGGCTTACTTCATACTGAGTTTTATGTTTAGGAGGCAAATTATAGAAGCAGCTAATGGTTAAGGCATTAGCCTGCAGCTTGCAGGCTCATGTTAAATTCTTTGCTCAGTAACAGGTTTTGTGCCTGATAGTGGATCAGATGCTTCCCTTTCCCGGTCTCAGTGCCTCATCTGTAAAATAGGGATAATCATTCTCATCTTGCCAGAGCATAGTTATGACACATCTGTTAAGACTCTGAGGTACATAGATACTGTTGTGATGAAAGCTTTGTCAGTAATTAAGATGGAAGTTTAGATGTTTTTCTAGGTGATCTCCCCAGGCCTGGTTCTGGAGAAGGGCTTGCTGACAAGAGGCTGAATCAGGACTTCTTTTCTTTTGTTCTGCTCTTGTCTACAGAGGAATTTTACCTCCTTCTGTTTTGGGCTTAATCACTAGAAACTCTGCAGTGCATGATAAGACTGTGAAGAAAAAAAGATTAAAAAGCAAAAGGATTAAAATCTAAAGGGCTCATCCACTGTGTGCTCTGGAGAATCCACTCAAGCTGAAGCCTCTTGGAGAAGCTGCATATATCTCTATATTAGTTCTGACAAGAAGAATGTCTCTGTGTCTCTATTATTAAGGCTGAGCAGCTGTGTTACTGGCCCTTGGACAGCTCTTAGGCATCAGTTTCTTCAGACCATAGCTTGGAGGGGACCTGGAAGATACGGCATGGAGAGCTGAAAGCTTAAACTGGAAAATCTAGGTCCTGGGTAACACAGTGTGTTTGATGAGGTTAACTTTGTTTTCTTCCCTGGGGAAACCATGACAAGAGTTTCTCTGATTTGTTGTTTGGTTTCTTTTAAAAATATCTTAAATATTGTGGATTGATCATGAGCATGTCTTGTGGCTGAAAGCAGGCAGCTTCTTATGCCAGCTTACCTTTGGGAAGTGAGTAGGACTTAGACCGAGCACTAGGTCTCAGCTCGGAGAGTGTGCAGAAGAGGGGAACCTGTGGTCTGCCACAGATGCAGTTTGTGGCTTATCCACAGTCATTGAGTGATTTCCTTGAAATTAATGGTATTAATTGCTTAGGAATTGAGAACGAGTGGTGGCAGGGGGAAAGGAGGGCATGGAAATAGGTCTGGGAGGACAACTGTCTCTTGAGGAATAGTCAACAAGATAAAAATCTCAGCATTCTTTTTGCTGCACAAGACTTATACTTGGATAGGTCCTCAAAGGCCTTTTAAGACTTTTATTTGGCAGAGCTGAATGCTGGCAGTATATCAGTATGTCATTTGCAGTGATAATAGTCCTGAATTTACTTTCAGGAAAAGCTAACTTTGCTTAATTCTTTAAGGGCTGGAGTACTTGTAGAGATTCATTATCTGATTTCAGAGGTTCTTCTCATCTAACTCCACTCCTGTCTTAACAAGGGATTAATGTGTCGTCTGCCTGGCTTCTAAGTTATGATGGGAGAGTGCAAAATGATAGATTTGATGAGTAGCAAAACTTGATGTTTGTCTTAGGGAAGCAGATATTAAAATACTTCAACAAAAAAGAATCTCTGTATGCTTCAAAAGCCTGAAATGACTATGGGGCTGATGAGATGTAACAATAGGAATAAGGGGAAGGTTTATTAGCAATATCCCAGGAACTCAGAGTAACTGAATAACTCATAAATCTTTCATGAATTTTACAAAAATGAGGGATGAAATCCTAAACACTGTAGATAGATATATAGTGAGATACATATATATTTCTTTTGCCTGAGAATATCTTGGTAAATTACTATCTTTTGAAATTAAGGAGCTATCTCGTTTAGGTTTATATTATTTTTCTGCAGCCTGAGAATCTATTGAACACTTTGTGTCAGGGTATTGTGGTCTCCCTCGATAGAGGGAGTGGGGAGGGAGAACATTTTAAATATTAAACAACAGATTTGACTGTGAAATTGTTACTCCAAAGCAGGAATGGGATAAAGCAGATAAACAAGATTGCACTCCGATTTATTGTGGAATCTCTGCAATTTCAGCTTGCAGTAAATAATCTGATTTATGGCCCTTATTCCCTGCTGATGGCCCAGTAAAATGTCTCCAGGAAACCAAATTTGCCAGTCTCCCAAAGAAAGAGAGACCTAGGGAGAGCAGCTGGAGGATGCATAATGTGCATTTCTCTTTATATCTGCATTCTTATATTACAGTTGTCATTGTAAAGGGGTCTGAGCCAGATCTCACTGAAGTTGATGCTCAGAACTGAGTCCTTCTGATGGATTGGGACCTGGCCAACAGCCTTAGGCAGCCACACTGTGCCCAGGAACACTGAGACATGGCACAGCCTATTTTATGTTGCGTGACTTATACTCTGTGGTGCTAACAGGGGATTAGACACGAGGTAAAGTCCAGTCTCCCCCAAAAATACACCCAGAAGGTTCAGAAAGAAGGGAGAGACAACAAGCATTACAGGATAACTCAATGGAAGCTGCAGGCTGAGGGTTTAGTGGAGAAGGGCCATTGAGGAAAGGAGGCAATTTGGAGATTTGCAGGCTTACAAGAAAGTTCTGTCTTATTCCAAGTAGCTGTATTTCATCCCCTGCTGGGAATCTAATCCTCCTTGATCTTCAGAGCTTTGCCTGTGATTCCAAAAGTGTGTCAGCCTCAATGCCAGCTTGTTAGTAGTGTGCGGGGGCAAGAGGTCAAAAATCAGAATTAAATATGATACAGCAGCAAATGCTTTTGGAGCAGGCAATGAGAGAAATATGCTAGGGACTTCCCTGGCCTTGTGTCCAGAGATGCTGTGCCTGGAATTGGAAAGATCTGAGGATCCACATAAAGGATCCTCATTCCCTTCCCTAGCCTCCTGTATTGGGTTTCTGTGGCAAGGTTTTGGTAGTGGGGGAGTTTGCAGGGGTGGCTTCTGATGAAAAGTTGCTAGAAGCTTCCCCTTTGTCTGACAGAGCCAATGCCAGCCGGCTCTAAGATGGACCCACAACCGGCCAAAGCCAAGCCAATCAGCGATAGTGGTAGCGCCTCTGTGATAACATATTTAAGAAAGGAAAAAAAGTTCTGGAGACACAGAAATGGCAGCCGCAGAGAGGAGTGAGAACATGTAAGAGAAACAACCCTGCAGATACCAAGGTCAGTGAAGAAGGAGGGGGAGGAGGTGCTCCAGGTGCCGGAGCAGAGATTCCCCTGCAGCCCGTGGTGAAGACCATGGTGAGGCAGGCTGTCCCCCTGCAGCCCATGGTGGTCCACAGTGGGGCAGATATCCACCTGCAGCCCGTGGAGGACCCCACGCCGGAGCAGGTGGGTTCCTGAAGGAGGCTGTAACACTGTGGGAAGCCTGCGCTGGAGCAGGCTCCTGGCAGGACCTGTGGATCTGTGGAGAGAGGAGCCCACGCCGGAGCAGGTGGGTTCCTGAAGGAGGCTGTAACACTGTGGGAAGCCTGCGCTGGAGCAGGCTCCTGGCAGGACCTGTGGATCTGTGGAGAGAGGAGCCCACGCCGGAGCAGGTGGGTTCCTGAAGGAGGCTGTAACACTGTGGGAAGCCTGCGCTGGAGCAGGCTCCTGGCAGGACCTGTGGATCTGTGGAGAGAGGAGCCCACGCCGGAGCAGGTGGGTTCCTGAAGGAGGCTGTAACACTGTGGGAAGCCTGCGCTGGAGCAGGCTCCTGGCAGGACCTGTGGATCTGTGGAGAGAGGAGCCCACGCCGGAGCAGGTGGGTTCCTGAAGGAGGCTGTAACACTGTGGGAAGCCTGCGCTGGAGCAGGCTCCTGGCAGGACCTGTGGATCTGTGGAGAGAGGAGCCCACGCCGGAGCAGGTGGGTTCCTGAAGGAGGCTGTAACACTGTGGGAAGCCTGCGCTGGAGCAGGCTCCTGGCAGGACCTGTGGATCTGTGGAGAGAGGAGCCCACGCTGGAGCAGGTTTTCTGGAAGGACTTGTGACCCCGCGGGGGACCCACGCTGGAGCAGTTTGCTCCTGAAGGACTGCACACCGTGGAAGGGACCCACGCTGGAGCAGTTTGTGAAGAACTGCAGCCCGTGGGAAGGACCCACGTTGGAGAAGTCTGTGGAGGACTGTCTCCTGTGGGAGAGACCCCACGCTGGAGCAGAGGATGAGTGTGACGAGTCCTGCCCCTGAGGAGGGTGAAGCAGCAGAAACAACGTGTGATGAACTGATCGTAAACCCCATTCCCTGTCCCCCTGCACCGCTGGGGAGGGTAGGTAGAGAATCCAGGAGTGAAGTTGCACCTGTGAAGAAGGGATGGGTGGAGGGAAGGTGTTTTGAGATCTGATTTTATTTCTCATTACCCTACTCTGGTTGATTGGCAATAAATTAAGTTCATTTTCCCCAAGTCAAGTCTATTTTGCTCGTGACGGTAATTGGTTGAGTGATCTCTCCCTGTCCTTATCTCGACCCACGAGCCCTTTGTTATATTTTCTCTCCCCTGTCTAGCTGAAGGGGGGAGTGATAGAACAGCTTTGGTGAGCACCTGGCTTCCAGCCAGGGTCAAACCGCCACACCTCCATACCATTTTTATGTCTGTTCCCTCCATAAATATTACCTCAAGACCCATCCATCTTTACTCTCTAAAAAATACAGTGAAGTTTAGTAGTTGGTATGGGTATTTGAAAGCCCAAGTAGTAAAATCTTGTGCCCGTATCTTCTGTAGGCAATGTTTTCCTCTGCTTGGAGCCTCAGGTTCTCCAGTTACTCTACAGAGCGCTATAAGCAGACTGCACTGTGAGAGCTCTGGAGGCTAAGAAATCACTTAGCATCCTACTGTGAAACTTTTTTGGCACATCTGGTTAGAAGAATGAAGACACTTTGCAGTACACTTGATAGAACCTCTGGGAAGAGAAAACTCACAGCTGAAGAAACTTGTCTTTTAGTGCGAAAACTGTGGCTTTCTCTGCTTCTGTGTAGGCATGCAGCTAGATGCTGCGTTGACCCTGCAGAGAAATGGGACGGCACCCACAACAGTTTGAGAGCTTCCACCAAATCCTAGTTTCACTGGAATTGTCTTCTCACCCATGATGCTGTGCTTTGCACATCAGTGTTACGTGCAGTTATGAAGGCAGCCAGACATGCAGGGAAAAAACTGCTTTATTCTTTGGCATCTTTTTATTGACCTCTGTTGCTCATTTTTAACAAGTGCTGATGGAAAGCTTTGTGCTGGCAGCATAGGAAGCCCAAGTGCTCTGCTGCTACAGAAGATGGTTAGAAATAACAGTTTCCCTCAGGCTGTGCAGTCAGTATGGTTCAACCAAATATATAAGTACCATTCTGCAACACCAGGAGTCCAGCCCATTCAGTGTGTGACTACTGAAAAGGCTCTGCTAAAAAAGGCTTAGCTACTGACAACCGTAGTAGGAAACTGGGGTGGGAGATCTGTCTTATTGCAGAGAATTGCTAGGACCTGTCTGTGATGAATATAGAGGCAGTCCTCTGAAGCTACTGGGCTATGTTTCACCCTGTTTTCCTCTAGCTTTCTACCTAGCTCCCCAGCTGATTTCACTGCCTATACCACACAGCAACTCTTAGATTTTGATTGGCTGTAGTTACTGATGTCTTCAGAGAAATTCTAACAGGCAGAAAGGCTTTTTATCCCAGTGCGGTTCAATCCCAGATCCCTTGTGTCCGGCACAAAATACCTTGCATGCAGTGTCAAGATTGGCTGGAGATAAGGCCTCAGTTACATCACTAGATGGAGCTCACAACTTATACCTGACTTAGAAGTACCAAATGCTGTGTTACTGACTAAACTGGCTGGTTTAGAAGCTGGTGTGGGAGGAGTGGCAAACTAACCTGGGGGAAAGATGTCATGTGAAGGGAATAGAGTGGAGGGAGTTAATGGAAGGGGGTACTAGAGAATGGGGGATGAGGAAGCATGAAGTTGAAAGCTGTTGCTTTGGGGTACAGATTTAAGCTGCAATTTGGTGAGACACGTTGTTCTTTGAGGATCTGCTGTATCCCATATTTGTGGATAGTTTGGGCACGTGTCTTAAGAGCATGTTGCAGAAAATGACTGGTAAGGACAATTACTACAGGACGATGGCATCTTATCAAGCACAGGGGTATGTGGGCACATTGTCTCTACAGGCGCATACACATCACAATAAAAGGACAAATAGTCATCTGTTTGCCTGAGTTTGTTTCAGCCTTTCTCACACCCCAGGCAAGTTGTCTCACTGACATCACTGGGAGGAACATATTTTCTGTATGAGCGAGATGTCCAGACTGATTCCCTTGTGTTCACTTTCTATAACATTCATACTATCCAATCATACTAGGCAGGAGGGAAGGAAATTTTAAATTCCATTTCTGTTAGCGTCAACATCAGAATCAATCAAGGAACTCATCATTTGTCGAGTCATGGAGCAAAAATAATTCCAAATTACAATTGTAACTAAGCAACCTAGCCAGACTAGTGAGTGGTATAGAAAATGAAATTAGTGAAACATTTCGGTAACTGATTTCAAGTAACATATTTGTTAGGTAAAAAAAAAAATTCCCTCTCTCCAGAGACATTTTGCAAAAGAAGGAAGCAAAACTTGTTTAGAAAGTTTTTTGTTGTGATTTACCTGGCTAGTAAGCTCTTTGGGGCAGGGATCATCAGGAATCTTTTTTTCTGTGGTTATATTGCACCTAGCACATGGGATATGTTCTGCCACTTGTGGCCTATGCATGTAGCTAAATTCAAACAAATAAAACTGGACTACAATCAGATTAAGGTAGTTCATAAATAGCTTGTAAAGGTTCAACACATGTCTAGTGTCCGAGTATTACATGTTAGGGGTTGGTATAAAGCACTTGCATCACGATAAATGTTTATCAAAATCTGCCAGTCATTTGTTAATGGATAGATCTTTAATGTTTGATAACCACATTATTAATGCAGTTCCAATATAGATGGTGATGAAAGGTTCATGAGAGCAGCACCAGGGCAATTGTGTCAAAACTCAGCATCCTGATGGACTACGCATGCAACCCAGCCCATCCTTGGGGATACATGACTGGAGCTGTCTTCACACTTAAATGATATTGGCTTTTCTAGGTATAAATCAAGCGGGAAACCTTGTGGGCCAAAATATTTTCTGCCATGCTTTAACTGGCTCAAGCAGAATCATACTAAGGATGAATTTATTCTCTTTTGCTATCTCTCAGCATCCCCGGGGCTTTAAATCCAGCACAGGAGAGATGGTATCTCTTGCTGACCTCATACCTCTTTGAAGTTGGAGTCCTTCTTAAGCCTTGGGCATTAACATACTCCTCTGCAGCCAGCCAGTGACAGCAGCAGCATGTAGTGGCTGTAGTATCATACTTTAGTTTCTTAATAGCACAGTATAATGACTAGCTCTGTTACCATATCACTGACACAGAGCATTGCTAATTATGATGATTAATGGGTTTAATTTACTTAGAAAGAATAATGTGCAATAATTCCATTGTCAAAGCTGAAAATCTGGAGTTCCAGCTTCAGATCCTGTCAGCACTGTTGTTACAAACCCTTTTGTGTTGGAGAAAAGTCATTGAGAGATTTTATGTCCCCCATGTTTTAGAATACAAGCTGCCTTGGGAATTTTCCTATCCACTGATAAGGCTGCTTTGCCACCAAAAAGGCTATTAGGGGAAATTCTGCCTTACTTTTTCTTTCCTGTGCTTAAAATTTTCCTTAATGATGCTTTTACAATAAGAAATATTTATTACCTGTTGTGTGGAAGTCAAGGAGTCTGCTGCTTTTTTTGTAGTGGTACATGAGAGAGAGCTCTTGGTGGTAAAGAATATGAATGGTATTTCATTTGAGGCTGCTGGTTGGATAGGCCCTGTAGTGCTGTGTTTTCTAGCTCCCAGGCTAACTGATACTGCCTGTTGCAGGCCTGCCTGTCTTCTAAGCTCAAAGGAGCAATATTGGAAGGGATCTGGGTAGTTTCATGCCATTCCTGTCGATGTACAGTTTGAAAAAATCATTACAATTTTTTGTATTGTCAAAGCCTCCAAAGATGATTGAAGCCTCAGATGAGCTGATTCAAAGGTGGTATAGCCCCTGCACACCCATATCTCTCCAGGACAGCCTGGCTGCTTTTCCAGTTTCTTCCCACTACCCAGGTTTGTTTGGCTGTGACTTCTATGCACCAAGACGGTAAAGTTTCTTAGCTCAGCAAGATCAGTTCTGCACTCTGTAAGCAAGGCAGAAGAGGTCAGATACAATGCACCATTGTCTGTGATTCAGGAATCTTTATGGCTTTAATTGTTGATTTAATTGTCTCTTCCTGTAGGCAAGAAACATTCCCCAGAGGTAAAATAATAAAAAAATCCACATTTCCTCTCCCAGCTGTCATTCTGGGATCTAGCAACTCTGTGCTCTCAACAGTTATAAATAAACTGCGCTTAAGCCCTAGTGACTATTATGATTCTAGTGAGTCACCCAATTGACACAGCTTTAATCTGTATCTCTGCCTCTTCTCATTACTTATTCAGTATCACATTTTGTTGTGATCTATGCTCATGTCAGTACTTTGCATTAGGGTCTGTGTCTGGCAAAGAAATAGCTCGCATGCCCATAGCACTGTCTGTTCAGCCTTAATGCTGCAGAAGCATTAACAAATTAATTGCTCTGTGATTGAGGGGAAACTGAGGCAGGGAAAGGTCACCCAAGGCTTCCCAACTGATGGTTGACAGACAGGAATAGCAGGATGTGGCTATGCCCTCTTAGCCATTGAATGCTGCTTTCTAACTTAAATCTTGTCTAATCTGTGCTGCACATGGCATAGGTGTTCGACCTTTCTTCCAAAATCTCCTCTTAAGCAGCTGGCTGGAGCAGTTGCCCTTTAATATTGATGCACATGAAGGTCACAGCTGCTTGCTCATGATTCTTGATAGGAAGATTATATTTTTCAGGTACACTAGAGGAAGGAAATCTGAGTTATTTGCAATATTTAGCAAAGACTTGTCAGAAATCTGTGATTTTTCCAGCCAAAACCAACGCTCATTGAAACCTCTACTTAGATTTTTCTGGCTTCAATGAGACTTGTATGAAGCTGTTATGCTGCCAGCCACTGGTGTGGCGAGGTGCTTAATGCATTTAAATAGGATATGTTGCTCCCTGCTTCCTGCCAGTGGTCCTGTCAGTGGACCAGTGTCAGAGGCTTATTGAGGTGGAGGTTGCATATCAGTAATGAGCAAAAAGGTGTCTGATGTACTCTGCAAGATACCTAGAGAGTCCGTGCTTTTGGAGAAAAGCCCTTGTAGAAAGAAAGGATATTGCTCCAGGTATGAATATCCTAAGAAACGTGACCTGGGCAGCCTGCCTTGTCCTTGCTGAGCCATTCAGAGCCAGTGTGTTTTGCTGCTGGGACACCCCAGGAAGAGTACTTCTCTGCAGAGCCTTTGCTGTGTGCCCTCTTCTGTATCAGCCTGCATTGCATGCTGCTGGGCTTACATACCCAATGTACTGTCAGCTTGCCAGAAAGCTTGTTTAATTCTTCAGCTGCCTCTTCGGCTGCTGGCTCTAACCATAAAGAAGGGAATCTGAAACCACTCACAGGCCACTGCAACAGGGAACTCTAGCAGTCTCTCTCTCACCTTAAGCACTTTCTCTCTTTTCCTCTGTTTTCTATCCTTGCTTTTGAGGGGGCTCTTTGCTACTAGTGTGTGCAGTAGAGGAGACGGTGCAAGATCCTCACTGAACCTTGTGCTTAGCCCACAGTTTTAAATGGTTTATTCCATCACTGCCCCTTCTCTCCCTCATAATCCAAGTCAGATAAATCTAAGAGCCTGCCACTGACTACTGTTGTCTGCTTTCTCTCCAAGAGTTTATCTGTCATAGTGCTCAGATGTGGCCTCCACTCTACTCTTGAGCTGGCAGAGCATTGGATTAGACGTTAGGAGAGGCATTTTCTGTGCACATCAGGAAGTGATTGGTGAGACAGAGGGCAACTCCTGTGTCTCCACTTCTCATTTGCAAAATAGGACAAGCCTTCTTTCCTCCCCATTTTTTCTCTGTTTTTAGATAAAGTCTCTGAGGTGTCGATATAGAACAAACACACAGTGCAGAGGGGCCCTAATTTCATTTGAGATCTTTAAGAACACTGTAATATCCAAGGGGATATTTTGGGGCAGAAAAGAGGTTGATATTGAACTGTATGTGATTCCTTACTGGCACAGCTCTTATTCAAGTATCCAGTAAATCTGTCTCCCCTCAGATGAAGCAGAATTGTCAGTATCCATTCCCTCTTGCTCCACTCAAACAGTTAATAGGTAATGTTCTTGTTTGCAGTCCCACCAGGAGATTTTAATTACCTGTATGGTTTTATTACATAATAGCAGTGTTTGCTCCATTAGGCTATTGGCATCTTTGCAGGAAGCAAACAAGCCTACTGGCATCCATCAAGTTGAAGAATTACAGAGAGTTTTACTTTTTTCAGTTTTCCTGATCAATACTGGCACTACCTCTGCAACTTGGGCTCCGAGCCTGGCTGCTCGTGCAGCCAGTGCTTACCCTGCTGCCTTAGCAGTCAGCTAGCTGGGAGATGGTGAGGGCGTGATAGTCGTGAAAGAACAAGAAAGGGACAGACAAATGCTATAGTATCATCCCCAAGAGCCTAGGCACAGGCAATGCCCAGATTGTGCCCTGATCTCTTCATGTAGTATTTTACAGCTAGTGGAATCTAGACTTTTGTACCATAGGTGTTTTTTACAGGGTGTTGGGAAGTGCCTTTGGCTGCTTGTGTTTAGGCAGGCTGGGTATCTATTCTGTGGAGCCTTCTGGGTTAAACATCTGTTCCATGTGCATCCCCTGTTGTAGGAGGCCAGGTCCACTGACCCAGCTCCTGCCTTTCAGGGCTATGCTTAGAAGAAAAAACTAAAAAATGAGAGCCCAAATGTATTCCCCTTCATATCCTTGCTCTTATGTGCTCAATTGTCCAAATAAGGTGTGAAACGGGAATCTTTTTGCATTGTAACTAACAGTAAGATAAAGTGCAAAGTGGGAACAGCCTAACCCAAGGCATGGATATAATGTCATTCTCTCTATCTTTCAATCATTGCAGTGTATTGCTGGGGAATTGTGCCAGCTAGTCATATTTCGCAGTGAAATACTTCAGTGACAGACCAAACGCACCCTTAGTAGTGGAAGAAATAGACATAATCATGGTAGAAGTAGCATCTCGTGTGTAAGCCTTCCTTTCATGGCTTGTTTATACAAATGCTCTGGCGTGGATCATTGCTAGCTTGTGGAGACCAGGAAAGGCAGAAGACCCTATTCAGCAGAACAGGGAAGAAGTTAAGGGACAGCAGGAGGTTCTGACTCCTCTTCTGGAGAGGGCAGAAGGGGAAAGAAAGGACAAGACATTGAACTAAGTGGTTTCCATCCTGAATAGAAACACCTTCTGTGTGCAGAGACAGAACCTCTTCTGTGTGTGTTAGAATTTAACTGGCAGGACTCGGTAATGTGTAAGGATTGTGTGGCCTGACCCTCATCAAGTGGAATGTGTTAGATACTGCAGGGGGAGTGCAACATCATCACTAATTGAGCAGTGAGATATCATATAGCCTAGTGCAGTGATTTCCTGAAGAGAAAGGAAGGTGCAGTGAGCTCTGAGGGGAGGTAGGGAGACTGAGCAAGGATGGCAAAGGAGCAGGATAATTCATATAAATGGCAGTGCTGTAACACCACTCTCCAAGACATGATGAGTCCGAATGCCCTGATACAAGGACATGTCTGTGGAGATAACTATGAACGGGGCAGACATAGCAGAGTAGAAGAAAAGCCACATGCTCCCCCACTCAGTCCCTGTCACCTTTCCTCCCCACAGTGAGAGCCTATGGGAAGTGGAACAGGGCCTTATGTGCTGGCATGCTGTTGATCTGAAAACTGCTGTATCTTGGAAAGTCACAGCAAAGGTTCATAATTGAATCTAGCAGGCGCAGGAACTCAGCTTGGGGGCTGATTGGTATTCAGCTCTGGTGCAAAGTGCTTAAGAAAAAACTTATTAATTTCCCTTTCCACAAAGAGCAGGAGTGCGACAGTAATCACAGTATCAAGTCATAATAATAAAAAAAACTCCATTGAAAATAGCTGTTAAGACTCTGGAGGGTTCAGCAGGGGAAGATTGTATTAAGATAAAGTAGATTATAACACCGGTGGACATTAAAGGTTGTCATTGTATGGTAAATCACATCAGGAAGTCACAAAAGCTGCTCTTTACACAGTCATGGATAGAATACTCTGATATAGCACCTGATTTATTCTCTGCCCCTGTTACGCCGTCCCTGGCAAACATGTAGGTAGAAAGAGGAGAGGAGGAAGGGAGAGACTTGCCAGCTAGACTGGATTTCTGAGCTGTGGTTTTGGGGAAGGTGGGTGGGGCCAGACACATTTGTCCCTTCCCCTTCTGCGAGGTGCTGGGGCTCTGCATACTTACTGCAATGCAAAGGCATGGACTGAAGCTTTCCCCCAAACCCTTATCCCCTGTGGAATAGCAGCAGTAATCTGAGTAGGATACACATGGTTCTAGTGCTTTATGTCCCACCAGGAGCATCCTGTGCTCCCCTTGATGATGGAGGCTGCCAGCTGTGCTCTCTCACTATTCAGAATCTCATTGCCACCACAGAAGCAGCAGCCCACCAGCAGTCCCCAGTCCCCAATATGTGCATATCCAGCCTGGAACATACCCCCAACCCGATCCCTAGCATCCCAAAATTGTCCGAAGCACACCTATCTGCCTTTCAGCTATCCAAACCCTTTTGAAAACCGCCCTCTCCATTCTCTGCCCAAACAAAATTGCCAAAATCTCTTTACTCCTTGCTTAGTAGTAACAATCCAGGAACAATGCAAGAACACATTTAAACCTGCCAGGCATTTCCTGGTGGATCTTTACACATAGCATAGCTTGAGGAAAGCCCTTTCACTGTTGGAAGTGTGTATGTTGGTAAGTGGGCAAGACAAGGGCTACCGCCTCCCTCCTCCCTGGCCAATGCTCTGTGTGCATCTTCCCAGGAGTCTGACCCAATTCCATCTCAGACATGGATTAAACTAATGCCTAAAATCACCCCCCTTCCCATTTTGCAGCTGAATGCTTTCAAACTCCTGCCTATCACAGTCCTGTGTCCTTGACAGATACACAGTTGAAAGTCACTTTGTATTCTGCCCCAGATCTAATGGTAATGTTTCACCAGATAGTCACACCAGCAAGGGCTGTGAAAAAAACTGAATAGACAGGGCTCTGCAAAGGTCTTTGTCCCCCTACCCCCTGATTTTCTTCTGTACAGATACTACTGACACCTGCAAAAGAGTCTTTGCTAGTGCAGCCTGTGTTGCTTTTGCAGGTGGTTTAAGTGTATCAGCACTGAATTCCTTCCAGTGGTCAGAGCAAGTATTGTACCCTCCAGGAGCCTTGGCAAAGGTTGGAGCACTGTCATCTTCCTTGCACACTGAAGGTGACCTGCTCTGTCACCATCAGAAGTGTCCTGGAGACCCAAGGTGTTGCCCTGTTAAACTCCATAACTGACAGCAAGGTCTGTTAGAGTCTCCAGACTGGTCCTCCAGTGAAGCCCAGCATGACAGACTGCTTTTTTTTGGGTGCAGTTATATTCAAAACTTTTCCCATTTTTTCAACTTGCTTTTTCAGATCAAGCAAATACTGTTTTCACACTTCTCCCTCCAAACGTTGTTTGCTGTGGAAAGCTGTATGGAAGCAGTATCTTTCCACCTTTTCCTAGGGAAATGTTGTAGTGCCGTTTGAGCCATTGAGAAGAGCATGGACATAACAGTCTTGCTAAACTTGCACAAATGTCTCTTGTGCAAATGTGCTTCTATAACTAAAATGTGTGCTTTTTTCCTGTCTTTGACACCCTGATGTCTCTAGTTCTGGGTAAAGAGTCAGTATGCTGGTTTCGTTAGTGCTTCTGAGTTTTATGATCCTGAGAAGTGAGGAGAAGGCATATTAAGTATAATAGGATTTTGCTGAAATGAATGTTAGCTTGCATAGATTAACTTAGTAAATTGTTTCACCACCTAATATGCACATTTAGGAACAATTTTAGGGTGTGAAAACATTTAAAAGGAATGCTAATTTCAACCTGAGGGAAGTATGTTTGTGTAGAGAATAAGAAAGCAAGGACCAGCCATGCAAGAACCAACTGAGTTAATTCTGATTCTTCTGGTTCAGTTGCATTGCTATGTTTGTCAATGTGTTTCAGATCTTTAGCCCGCCATGCTGCTTTATGAGATGGAGGGAGAGGAGAAATAAGTCACCACATTCCTAAAGTATGTCAAGGGGAAAACATATGAATAATAAAATGAAAGCTGGAATGAGAATGGAATAGCAGGCTGCATATTGCAAACAAGCACTATGATTAAACTGCATGATTTCAGCTAACTTGCTAATGCATGGTTTCCCAAAGAGCAGCCTGGATTCACCCAGGTGCTGAGCTCTGTTGAAAATATGAAGCCTGTTGTGGGGACTGAGTCTGTTTGCATGTGTGGCCAAAATCATATTGCCCTTCCTATTTGAAGCAGAAGAATGTTAGGGGTAACCTGACTCTTAGTTTGCCCCTGAAACCTCTTTCCCCAAATATTTAGGCAGGTGCATTTTGCTGGCACAGACTTCTGTGCTCTTCAGTTGAAACTGTTCTATCTGACTTACCTCGCCAACAGCAAAGGAATAGCTGCTCAAGCCAGTGAATTTTTATCAAAATTTTATGTCCAGTGCAGAAAAACTCTGAAACTGAACAGCTCTGAATAATGACTACACTTCTGGAAATCTGTCCTGCTTTGGGCTGGGATAGAGTTTTCTTCCCAGTAGCTGGTATAGGGCTGTGTTTTGGATTTAGGATGAGAATAATGTTGATAACACACGGATGTTTTCAGTTGTTGCTAAGCAGCGGTCAAGGACTCTTCAGCTTCTCACACTGTGCTGCCAATGAGCAGTCAGGGGGGCACAAGAAGTTGGGAGGGGACACAGCCAGGACAGCTGACCCAAGCTGGCCAAAGGGATATTCCATACCATGTGACGTCATGCTCAGTATATAAACTGAGGGGAAAGCTGGCCAGGGGCTGCTGTTTGGGAACTGGCTGGGCATCGGTCAGTGGCTGGTGAGCAACTGCATTGTGCATCACTTGCTTTGTATATTCTAATTATATTATTATTATTGTTGTTATTGTTATTATTATTATATTTTCCATTCCTTTTCTGTTCTATTAAACTGTCTTTATCTCAACCCACGAGTTTTAGGTTTTTTTCTAGTTTTTTTCTGATTCTCTCCCCCATCTCACTGTGGGGAGGAGGGGGGAGTTAGCGAATGGCTGTGTGGTGTTTAGCTGCCTGCTGGGTTAAATCACAACAAAATTCTGTTTTCCGTCTTTGTAGAATCACAACTTGTGTATATTTATCCTTACACAACTCTGTGAAATGTGACAGTGCCAGGAAGTTTCGTCTGGTTTATACGAAGGAAGCTAAAGAGGTGACTTGATCACAGTCTTTAAGTACAAGGAAAAGATTTCTGATAATAGTAGGCTCATTAATCTAGCAGACAGTGGCCACAGAGAGATCCAGTGCCCGGAAGCTGAATAGCTGGAAGTGTGTCTAGTCTGACTCAGACTGGAAATAAAAAAACCAATGCAATAATTAGGTATTGGAATAGCTTACCTAGGATTGTAGTGGATTATCTGTTAGTAGTAGCCTTTGAATCAGGCTGGGTGTCTTTCCAAAAAGTGTATGATACCTTACGTGGCTAGGCTTGTTGCAGAAATGAGGTGGTCTATTTTCTAGCTTGCGCTAGGTAGGACACTGTGTTATGCAGGTTAGTGATCAAAGTGTTTCCTTTCGGCTTTAACAGCTAGGAGACTTGCTCTTGCTTCCACATCACATCTACCTTCTCATAGCAATATAAAGGGTGGATAGAGAGGCTGTGGATGAAGTCCCACAGCTCATTAAAATCAGTGGCAGGTTGGTCGCCTACTTCAAAGGGGTCAGGATTTTACTCCTTGTCATTTTATTGGTGCCTTTGGTTCCTCCAGCTATTGTCTATGGCATGATGGTCCCACCAGGAGAGCTGTGCCTTGTAGCGCCTGATACCTGTTGTTCTGTTCTTCTGGCTGGTGCAGGGACTGGCCGCTCCCCATGTGAAAGACACTTCTAAGCTTGCAGCTAGTGAGGCTCTTTCAGTGCAACTGCAGGCTGTCCCTAACTGGACTCTGGCTGTCCATTATGGCTCTTTCTCACTGAATGTTAGTATTTGAAGCAACAGAGAAGCTTAGGGTCAAGATCCTGGGGCAAGGAGAGAGAAGTTGTAATCTAGAATAGACCAGCCAGAAGTGGTTGTTCTGGAGTTTCCCTGACAAAACTGAGCTCTGTCTGCTTTCTTGACATTGGTAAGCCAAAGAAACTGTCTCCTCTAGGTCATCTCTACCTGCTTCATGTAAACTATTTTCCAAGCACTTTTCTGAGCATTTGGTTTTGCTCCCTCAGGCGGATTCCTACATGATTTTCCCAGGGAATTTCCCTCTGGGTCTTGTGCCAGATAAGCATTCCTCACATGCTGGGAAGTATAAGATACCCAGCCTGAAACTGCACATACAAATAGACTCGTGAGGCTCTGTGTTCGAGGTCTTAGTTCCGTCATCTCCTGTTGTCAGAAGCCTAATGAGCTGTGTTATTAAATGGCTCTACATTGTTACCGTGTGCTGGTGACGAACATGGCCAGCGGGCAAAGAGGAGCTAAGCTTCCCAATCGCATTGATTTCTCCAGTGCTTACAAATTCTGGATTGCATTGCTGACAGGGAGTTGATATAGCACTTTAGTGACTGCCCGGAGCCTCATCCCACTTAGGGAAGGCAAATGTGACCCACAGCAGTTGCTACAAATTAGGCAAAGGAGGGGGCTCAGCACACCTGTCTCAGGAGAGAATATACCCTGTGTATTTTGAATCCAGCCTAAGAACTCCATAAGGTGGGGAGTTTAACTGAAGATGTTTCCTTTGCTCTTGTTTTGCCAGGATTTGAGGCTGGGTTATCATTATGATTTCTACTATGACAGTACATGGAATCCCAAAGGGCAGGTTCCTGCTCTGTTAGGTACTGAGAGACATCGTCACTTCCCCAGAGAGCTTGCCGTTGAGGTAGGTAAGATAATCAGTGGACAAGTGGAGAAACAGGCATACACTGACTTGCTTGTCCATTTATCTCACCTTGGTTGGCCAGAGGGTGGTTACTGCAGCTCGGTTGTTGCGTATTACGTTGTTAAGCCCCAGTTCATTACTTGCTCATGTGTCTGAATGCCAGGGCTTGCAGTGAGGGAGTGAGTGAGGGAGTGAGTGGGAACCTGAGGCTGGTGGTGTCGACACAGTAACAATAAAGCATGCACATGTTTATTGCAGCCCTCCTGAGAAATAGTCATTGTCCCATGAACGTGACATGTCAGATCCTGTTCAGAGGGCAGGAGACATGAGTAAGCACTTGGAAATAGAAAAACAAACTAGGAGAAAGTTTGCCTCATTACTGACTAGCAAGTTGTTGATAACTCCCATTCCTGCTGGCTCAGAGGGAAGGAGATAGTGTCCAAGTATTTTTCTCTCTCCTAAGGGTGGTTTTGATTTAGGAAAAAGGAACAGGAAATAACAGTGGCATGAGACACAGGTAGTGCAATTATGATGGTATAAAGCTGACAACAGGCACATCCTGAGTGACAGAAAGAGGCTAAGCTGTGTCTGGATTGTGGCAGAGTGGTGCCTAACTTTCCATCTGCCTCCCTTGCCTCATAGTGGGATGTGCTGTAGGGAGCTGGAGCACCAGCAAGGGGGTGACAGGGCTGTGAAGGAAATAAATGTACCTGTACAGAGTGCTGCCCCCAGGAATGGCTTGCTATTAATAACAGTAATAACATATGCCAGGATGTGGAGGAAGCATCTTTTGTAAAGTGCTGATCACTGCCACTATCTGGGGTAGAAACAAATTGAAAAAAATTGTTTCATTATTTTATAATGCATGTAATGCCACTTTTGTATTTTTTATTATTTCCTTTTATATACATTTTTTCTGTAGGAGAGCTGCTTGTTTTTAGTAGGCCGTGCTGCAGATTGGCAGGTAAATCGGGATGCTATATGAGGGAGGATGCTCAGCAGCCCTAGACAGCCATAACTAGAGTAGCCAGAACAGAAAGGTCCCAGAAGCTAGCTGCTCTGGAGTCTTATCCGCTGAGATATGTCACGGTCAGCTTGTCCTCCCTCTGCCCCAGATCCACTGCAAATGGAACAATTTGGAACACAGCCCAAATCCCACTGGAGCGATTGGGATGCAGTTGGCAAGGAAAGCTGAAGGTGATTTCCTCCTCCCCTTCTGTCATACTAAACAGTGAAGGTGCAAAGAGAAAAACCTTCCCTATACAAAGGAAGAAGGGGCAGGAGAAGAGAGATTCACAGAGTTTAGACAGTTCTTGGACCAAAATCTGTGCTGAAAGTGAGCTGCCTGCAAGATCAAGGCATGTCCATTCATGGGATTATAGCAGTGCAGAGAATGTAAACTTGTGCAGCACTCAGGCAATGAGAAAGAGATCTCCCTGAGTAGAGATCAAAGGTTGTTCTGAACGAGTTAACCTGGGCAATATCCAAGTACTATATATTCAACAGTTTTATTAAGGAAAACATTTTTGTCATTCTCATAAACTATACTCAGCAAAGCCTCCTTATGCTGAATCATTTTTTTTTTTTCTACAGGGAAAGATGGCTGTGAGTATAGGTTCATTACGGAGAGAGTTGCAATGTGCTTGTTTGCACTGATTGAACGAGAGCATTTCCTGCTGTTCCCTGATGCAGTGAATTTCTCTAAAGGTGAGTAATCTCCAGTCCCTGAGGATATTCCTTACAGGCAGGCAGTGCAGGATTCAGGCTGGCTTCCAAGGCCCCAGCCCCAGTGCATACTGGGCCCCGACTTGGGGACGTTGGTCAGAGCTGCAAGGATGCTTGTACAATTCTGCTAGTACCATAGCTTACAAGAAATGTCAGTGCCTGGGTTTAGAGAGGTCACAGTACAATGGGGTTCAATGTCAAAGTCATTTGTACTCGAGTTTCTGTTAATGGGGGGCTTCTGATCACCCTGGGTATATAAAACAGCCCCCAGACAGAGAGCAGGCGGGGAGAGCAGCTGCCACATCCGCACTGTTAGCCAGTGAATTGCCTAATAATCCTAAGCATGTCGCAGTGCCCTTTGCTGTGGCACTTTGGCTCTACCACATGTGAATAGCACCCCTAATAGCATATTACTTGTATGAGATGTCAGAGAAAATGCCCAGCAACTTCTTAAGGTTTCAGCTCTCTGCTCTTCTCCCAGGCAGCAACTGAAATGGCTCTGCTTTTTCCTACTGTGCTGGGCACCCACGCAGAGCTGAAAGGGTCCCCTTACCTGTGTTATCTGTGTGGTCATATGGAAGTAGAAGCAAGAGACAAACAAGAGGGAGTTTTTCCTTTTTCCTGGGGCTGAGACACAAGGCTCTGTGTGTGCTTTTCCCTTTTTTTTTACTCTTTTTTAATGAGATGCACAATGAAAGGAGGAAAAGCAAATTTAATTATAAAGCCGTGTCTTCCTCCCCTCTCTGTCTTTCCGGACTGGGAAGTGCAATCATCTCCCCTTTGATGCAAGAATGAATTCAGCGGCATACATTGTTAAATTATTATTTATTTAAAATGAAAGGAAATTACTTTCAGTTCAGTGCCAGTTTCCAGCTTAGCGAGAACAGCAAGGGGAGAAAATAAAGCCGCAGCATTTTAGGAGGCAACACCACATACATGTATATATGTATATGCATAGCTGGTAAAGGAGTTGGGGCAACTGCACAGAAGGGTTGCATGCTTCCCCAGACGTGTATTCCCTCTTGCTAGCCCACAGCTGTTAAAAAAGCAGAGAAAGCAGTGTCTTCTTTAACCCTCTAGAGTCCTCTTTACATGCTGACTTGTACCATTATGACACCTAGACCCTTTAAAATAATCCACTATACTGAATTCTAAGACTGCAATTTGCAGATGAGGAAAGAGAAGGAAAGACAAGTGAAGAAATATGCTCAAAGCCAGGCTGTGGATAGGTGAAAGAGCCAGGAGCAGAATTCAGTAGCCACAGCCCACCATAGTAATAGACTGGACATGCCTCACATCTTCAAAACTAGCTGAGAACATTGGATGTGTTCTCTGGGACAGGGGCAATCTTCTTGATATGTCGTTGCACCTTGTGCAGCACAGAGGAGTCTTGGCTCACTGGCTAATGTTCCTGCTGCTAGGGCAGTGTGAATAGCAGTATTTCACCAATCCAGAACCATTCTTGTTTGTCAGAACATCATATTACAGAGCAAGCATAGGTCTGAGGGAAGGGTAAGTGTCAATGCTGCATTTCTCTTGACCCATCATTTCATTTTTCTGGTTATGAGCCTGACACCCCCTTGTCCTTGCAGTGCACTGTTAAGAGGGAGGACAAGGCCATCCAGCCTTCAGTGCCTCTGTCTCATTCTATTTCTCTGAGCTGTGAGCAGCCTGGGACTTTGTGTAAGGTCTTAATGAGGCCCAAGCAAAGGTTGACTTAAAAAATAAAAAATTCCTTTATGATCCGTGCTGCAGATGGAGCAACAAATGGATAATAAAAGGGCTGGAGACTGGAGGCAAATCCTCCCCTTAGATTAAGGGAAATTAAGTCCTTTGGGGGTTGTGTAATGTATGAGGCTTCATTATTCTTCTTGGGAGAAGCAGCGTATGATCCCTTGGTTAGAGAGATAAAAGGATCATAAACTCAAATGGCTCCACATAGTCCGTGTGACTCAGACGGCACCAGAGAATCTGCTGGAGGTAAGCTAGATACAACTCAGCCTGCCTTGTGCTGTAAAAGCAGTTCCCGTGACACTGGCAATCATATTGTCACCGTACTTTCACGTCTTCTTAGGGCAGGTGGATACATACTGTCTGCATGGATGTCTTAGCTGGGGAGAGGGTCTTCTGGAGGCAACTAACGGACCCCAGAAAAGACACGTATTGGAAATAAACCCGGGTCAGGAAGTCTCTAACCCCTCCTTCACAGTCCCAGGTACTTGCTCTTCTCCCGTGCAGTCTTTCTGGCTGCTCCAGCTCATGCCCACCTCTGCTTTCTTCCCACAGAGGCTCTCCCTGATGCCCACTCCCATCTCTTTTGCACCTACTGAGTCTTATCCACCTTGTGATGCCAAAATACATTTGTTACCCCTACTCCCAGCTTCTGAATCCTTTTGTTAATTTGATTTTTTTTTTTCCAAATTTTCAGCTGATTTATACTGTTCCAAGAGGTCCCAACACATCCTCCATCTTTCCGGAGCTTTAGGAGCACATGCTTAACCTGTCATCAGCATGACTCGAAACAACATCGGTGTCTGTCCCTGGAGCAAAAAGGAATAATGTGCTTTGTTCTGCTGCTCCCTATTCAAAGGTAAATTGCTTTTCTTTCCTCCAAGAGCAGATGCTCACTTCTTTTCTTTACCTCTCTCCCCAGTGTCTAACACAGATTTAGGAGAAATCACGTTCTCAGGGTTTTCATGGAGTTTGAGGATGGAGAGAAGTTGTGTTACTGGGGAACTTGACATATCTCTTATTATTGAATTGCAGATCAAAGACAATGTATGCTCTTGTACTCATCATGGCACTGCACAGGGGAGTGTGTGTGTCTGTGCATCTTTTGAGTTTACCTTCTATATCCCTGCCATACTTGTAGATTCCAGACATACTTATATCTGCATGTGTGCCCCTTTCCTTTGTGTGTGCCAAGCTGTTGTACATGTATTTTTCTGGACTTGGGCGTATATATGGGCCTTGTGTAAGTATCTTGTGTGTTCTTGTGACTTGGTACACGCTACATTATTGTTGGTCTGGGGTGCATGTATCTGTGTGCCTGCACTTTTTGGAGGAGCAGGTTGGCTCCTGCTGAGGAGTCAGCTTTAGGTTAGAGTACAAAATCTAGTGCCGTATAGCAAAATGCTGCAGCTTGCTTTATATTTCTTCAAGTACAGGACATCACCTTCCTCCTCTGTAGTGATGCTGGGGTTGATTCCTTCTGCCAGTAGCAGCTCCCTAACAGTAAAATGCCCTTGCCATCAAAGCCATCCAGTCATTATACCTGGAAGTGATTAATACCTACCACAAAGCTCTGTAGCTAGCAAATGGGAAAGCAATTTCTGATTGCTGCTGGTATGGCTGACACTAGAAAGACCTGCTCAGCTGTGTGAGGCATTGTAATTTGTGGCTTTAAAGCAGGACCACCTGCATCACTACAAACACAAAAAATATTTTTCGTGCCTGTCATCTTGTTTTACTTCTGTGACTCTGAAGTTCTGAGAAATCCTGGGTGGATTTTCCACTCTTAGCTCACTCTCTTTCTGTCTCCATTCTTTTCCTTTGTTTCTCTTTCTGCCTCCGCAGAGATGTCACCATGATGAAGCTCTTGATGGATTCCTGGGTGACTCCCACCCGGTGGTGATGGATTGCTGCTCTCTTTGCTGCACGCTCCAGCTGTCTCTGCAGTTCAGTCTGCTGGATTGACAGGGCCTATAAATCACTCTTGGAAGGCAAGGTGCTCTGAGAGCTCTGGTCCCATTTGTGATGTGCTGATGTGACATGGCCTCACATATACCACTTGCACATGGGCAGGGGCAGATTGGGGTGGATGTGGATCTCAGATCTGACTGCCAGGCTTTCATATGCCCCTCTTTGGGTTGGAGGAGGCTGGGTTAGAAGGGCTGGGAACATGCTGTTTCTCCTACTGCTGTTTCCTTTCTGTGCATACAGTGCTTCACAGAATTGAGAAAGGAAGGAGCTGTGATCTCAAAAAATTGTAGAGGAGAATTAGGACAGTGGATGATAAGGAGGCCAGGGTGATGTACCATGCAGGCAGCTGCAGAGCCTCCTCACAGAAGATGTGGGTAGAAAGTAAGGGAAAGGAAGAGTTTGGATAGTGCTACTACCTTTTTGTTAGTCCTCCCTTGCGTTTTTTTGTGTGGAATAGAAGGAGCTGAAGGGCACAGTAAAGAAAGAGCCTTGGGAGGAAAAAAGGGGAATTTCAACAAGGCAAGCAGGTGAAGCTGCATGTTCAACTATCCCAGGATGCAAGAGACGCTTGATCATTGCATGTGTCCAGGAATTTGCCAAAGTTGTCCTTGGGAGCCTCTGCAGCAGTAGTACTTCATCCTCTTGATGCACGTGACCCCTGTGCACCATGGGTATAGCACAGACTCCATCAATAGTTCCTGTAAAGCGTCCAAACATCTTCCTTGCAAATCCTGCAATTATTTAATGGAAATTCCCTGTTTTCTTTGCCCCTGGGTCTCATCAGGGTAATAACAGCCTCACAAATCTCTTTAACCACCATACCAGCTGTAGCTTTGTGAACCTCTAGAGTGGTCCCCAACAACTGGGGGCCACCATTTTCCACAGGGTGGCAGCAACATGCTGCCATTTTCCATGCTGAGTGATCCCACTTGGGTGCTTCTCTCTCAAGGTTCTAGCTAGGATTAAACCTGAAAAGAGAAATGTTTTTAGGAGGGAGAGAGGGAATTTGCATGTACTCCATGCAGACAGCATATATCCCCAGAGGAAGCATCCTGACAATGTTAAGAGACAGCAGGGAGAGCTATATGCAGGATGTTCCTGATTCTTTCCAATGCAGCATGAACCTGCCGTCCAGATTAACCCTACTGTTTTGTTCCCTCCCTCACAGAAAGCCCTCAGGGTGGGAGAGAGAGAGATTTTGTTTCTCAGAGGTTGAAACTGTGAAATGACAGATGAAATTTTTATTATGATGATTTTTATTTTTGTGTCTGAGTTTGAAATGATGGTGAAAATTCTCAACAAAAATACCTCATGAATATTCAATTACAGTGCCAGCAACACTTTGCAGTCATGGATTATTTATATATGAAATAACCAAAGCTTCATAAATAATAAAATAGCAGCAATCTCTGCTGTGTTTTCTGTTCCCCATAGCCAGCATGGGGGTGGGGATGATGTGTCTTTGTAGCACATTTACATGCTGTATCAGCCCCTCACAGGCTGGGAGCGGTGGGGAGGGCAGAGGTAGCAGAACGAAGTGTGCAGGTGAAGGCACTGGAGGTGCGGATGTGCACAGCACAATATGTGCACAAGGAAATGTTTCATTTGCTCCAGTGCTTGTGGGTGCATCTGGCTGCAGAGGACTTCTGGTGTAGCATGAGGCATATGTGTTTTTGAGGGCAGATGTGGGAATACCTGCAGAGGGATTGCAGCAAGGGGACAAAACTTTCAGCCAGGACGTGTTGCTTGTGGTCAAGAACAAACACTTGGCTGTCTTTGGCTTGGTGTAGCTTGACAGCAGCTGTCTACATGGCCATAAACACAGGGGATATCCCCATAATGGACTGCAGGAATAGCAAGGCATTGAATTGTTTAGGGAAAGGAAGCCCTCACTTCTCAGACTTGGCCCCAGTTGATCCATGCTTGGTGGTTTCAGATCATCCAAAAAGCCCCAGGTTGGCAGAGCTAATGATCCCCTCTTGGGAAAGGCTCAGGTTTGCCTAAGAGGGCATAGGTAAAGGACAGGGCAGCGGGCTTTCCCTCTAGCCAGAGCAGCACCCACTTGCAGTCCTCTCTCTTTTAAGTAAACCTGTGCTTTAATTCCCAGGACAAATCTTTCTCACTCCCATTTCCCAGCTGAACAACTGGCACGTGCTATGCAGCTTGTTCAAGAAAGAAACATGGTTCTGGGGAATGTCTAACAGAGTTCCTCTTCTCCAGCCTAACCCCACTGTTCACTCAATAATAAAGCAGAATAAGACTTAACAGCTGCTTTCCTTATCACCAGACAGCAATGTGAGCACCTGACCTTTGCAGACTCCACTGCTTTCAGGAGAAAGGCTCTTCTGTCTAGTTGCCTTTGCTAGGTACTCAGCAATGAGTAATCCTATGGGGATGAACAGAGAGAACTGAGCCCTCCATTGCCCATGGTCTTCCCTTCTTTCCTGAAGGCTTATGCTGATATCCTGCTCCCAACCGCTCCCACTGGGAAGCACTAAATGCCAAATCAGTAAAAGTGTCATTGGTTGCTCGGAGGGATGATTCATCACTCCAGTTTGGTGGCAGCATATTTATCCCCCCACCAGCCCATCCGGCAAGAGAAAAGAGATAAATTGCTGTCATCTCTTTTTATGGAACATATAATCAGGTGGTAACATGGAGAGTCGCCTCGGCTCAAAGTCATTCAGGATGAATTATTCATTTGCTTAAAATGTCTTAAAAAGAAAGGGAAGTTGTCTCTCTGATACGGTATCTCTTCCTGGCATTGCTGCAGTTGGGCATTGCCTGCAGAGGCCTGTTCTGATGCATAGCATGAAGCATGGACAGCTGCCCACCAGGGTCCCAGGGCCTTCTGCAGCTCTCTGATGGCTGACATAGCACTTCTGCACTGCTCCCAGGGAAGAAGACGAATCTCCCTGCTCAAGATTTGGCAACAGGCTCAAATGTTTCTCAGTATCCTCCTGAGGGCTTGTCACGGGGGCTTTGAGTGCACCTAGGCCTTTCTGGGCAGGATCTTTGCACATGGGAGAATTTTAACTCCTCTCTAGTGTCCAATGTGACACCCATTTACAAGAAGGGTTGGAGGGAGGATCCGGGGAACTACAGGCCTGTCAGCCTGACCTCGGTACCAGGGAAAATTATGGAGTAGCTCATCTTGAGTGTGCTCACAAGGCAGGTGCTGGACAACCAGGGGATCAGGCCCAGCCAGCATGGGTTCATGAAAGGCAGGTCCTGCTTCACCAACCTCATCTCCTTCTATGACCAGTTGACCCGCCTAGTGGATGAGGGGAAGGCTGTGGATGTTGTCTACCTGGACTGCAGTAAGGCCTTTGACACTGTCTCTCATGGCATACTCCTTGAGAAGCTGGCAGCACATGGCTTAGACAAGTGTACCCTCTGCTGGGTAAAAAACTGGCTGGATGGACGAGTCCAGAGGGTTGTGGTGAATGGAGTTAAATCCAGTTGGCGGCAGGTCACAAGTGGTGTTCCCCAGGGCTTAGTACGGGGGCCAATTCTCTTTAATGTCTTCATCAATGATCTGGATGAGGGGATTGAGTGCACCCTCAGTAAGTTTGCAGATGACACCAAATTGGGGGGGAGGGTTGATGTGCTCGAGGGAAGGAAGGCTCTACAGAGGGATCTGGACAGGCTGGATCATTGGGCCGAGGCCAATTGTATGAGGTTCAACAAGGCCAAGTGCCGGGTCCTGCACTT